>JAUPTC010001185.1:0-27757 GCA_030762895.1 Sophora flavescens
TCATTATGGTTGCTATGGGTAAAGTATACGATAGTAAGATTATTTCTGCCTTACCTTTGGACGATCACCCTTACATATAGAAGTTGAGTTGATGTTACAGAAGCGAGGGGGATGCTAGGGTACCTATCGTTGATCTGCCAATGTGATGACGATGGGAGATTTAATAGGTACTTATGTGGCATGGCCAATTGATCTTAATGAATATCAATTCAATATTAGTATGCAATTTATTTTCCACCTTTGTATGGCATGTATGGATTGTGGTTGATCACTAAGCGGCATATTGAAATGCAAAATTTCCGAGGCACATAAAGGCCCAAAAAATGAGAGTATGCACGGATATACAAGTCGTTACAGCCCCGAGGAAAATAAAGGAGGCAGCTGCAGGCCAACCAACTCAGTGGATTCATGTACAACTTCTCACAGAATATTTGAATTCCTTGTCCACATGAGAACGAAAGAATATGAAAAATGCTACGATGACAATTATAGTAGAGATGGAACAAAATATTTTTGGCAACCATTTCATTGAGATGTATCTTTGAAAATATCAGAGAAGTTGTAATCATGAATGATGTCGCCTCAGTTATATCAGCGTATACTAGTGTAAATGTGAGTTTAAGTATACAATATTTTTAGTCTTTCCATTTAAATATTGATGTATGTCATTGGTGTAATCCATTTTATATTTTAATTGAAGGTATTTGTATGAGAGGAAGAATTATTGTGAAGAAGAAAGGAAGCTGTAGAGAATTTGTTCTTGTCCCCTTTTCAAACCAAATACATGACTCTTGGAGGGTTCACATTAGCATGTCTGTGTTGGTTTGCTTCAGAAAGAATATCAGCCCTTGTTTTAGCGCCATGTACGATGTTGGGTAAATAAACATCACAGCAGGACAATTATATTATTAGATTACATAAAAGTTGAGGTGCTTAGGATTTGTTATCTCGACATTTTGTAGGAATCATTGGGGTTGTGCGCGATAAATATTGTTGAAGAGATTATTTACTATCTGGATCCATATATTGAGTGCAGATTATTTAATTAAAGAATGCATTAATCCATGCTTTTATATTGCAGTTTATGATTATTGATCATTAGGTGAGCCTAAAGTGTGTTTGTGATGATTGAAAATATGTTTTGTAATGATGTTTGATTTTGTGATTAGTGGTTTTTACCAAGTTTATCGCGCCAAATATCAGGGCTAAAGTGCGTTTAGAGGCAATTTAATTAAATGGATTCAGAATCTACGGTATATTTTTAAACTTGTCATAATTAAGATAAATTTTATTTTTTATAGTGCCCAAGACAACCCAATGATGCAGTTGTGGGTACTATGTCATCTCGTTTCGCAGAAGGAGACTATCTGCGAGAACCAAGTTAAAATACACCGATGGCGTTATCATTGTTTACTTAATATGCTTCCTTATTTGTTCAAATGTTTTAGCAATTGTAACTTAATTTATTTAATTTTTATGTCGCGATGCTTCCACGACTTCTGATGCTCCCGCCTCCCCTTTTGCTCAACTATAAAGTCAGGAAGAAGTGGTGTAAGCTATATTGTTCTTAGTTGGTTTGATTATCAGGTGATCATTAGTTGCGGCAATACTCATTGGTATGTGAATAATGCTTTATATTTATCAACTGAAACTATCTATGTATTTGTTTTCTTGGTACATGCCTTCGAGTTGATGTCCCATTGCTAGGAAAATAAATTCAGGCCTTTTTTTTTGACTTTGCTAATGCCAGTTTTAATTAATTTTTGCACGTTATTTTACCTATTAAACCAACGTCCCAGTATGGGAGGTTAGTCTTTGTGGTGGAAATGCGGTATGTATGCTCAGAGAGTCTTTGGATCACATTTGAGCACATTTACTTTGGTGTTTGTCTTGGTCAAGAAAAATAAGGAGTACGTAAATGTAGGTTAATTGTAGATGTATGTTGGTTTTACGTTTGGTTCTTAAGGATTGAGATCTGGTATAGTTCTTCTTGGCTTTGATTTTGTCTTACTCGTGAATTTGAATACTTTAGAAAGCAGTGGTGTATATATCAGTTATATATATCTCTGTAATTCTTTATGTGGTATTTTTGATTGTATGGTCCCCGGTTTCTTTGCATAAACACATGCGATCTTTTGCATTGAACACTTATATTTTGAACACATTTTGAACAATTGTGTTATTTATAGCAAATTGTGGTTTTTGTGTAAATATGCGGGGAATAATGGATGTAAAAGTTAAGAAATAAAATTAAAAAAGGGCTTTGATAGCATTTCCTTGTGCAAACGTAATAAAGATGAACTTCAAATAACATGTGAAGCGCTATCTAAAAATCAGAACTTTAGATAGCGTTTACAAAGGAAGCGCTATCACTTTGACTTTTAGATAGCGTTTAGTGTACAAGCGGTATCTGAAGTCACCTATGCTTGATTCTAAATGCTATCTTTGCTAACGAAAGGATTTTAATAGGCGGTAAGAGATAGATGGCGGTTCTAGCCATATTAAAAGGCATCTGGAAAACCGTATCCTAAAGTCTAATACACATTGTATTGATGTTTGTGATGAACCTGAGTGGTTCATGGGGAATGGGTCAATGACATGTGCAAAATACCTTGTATGCAAAGTATAAAGTTGGTTTTAGATGGTTCAGTTTCTATGCCACATGCTGATTCACGTCATCTTTTTACATTGGAAGAGGTGCAGTATTATAAATAAAAGTGAAACAAGTGGCATGGAACCAAAAAGACCACTGTATAGTGTAAGTGTATAACACTGCACAAGTTGGTTCAAACATGTAAAGATTTGCAAAGTTAGTGTCACCAGTGTAGAACTTAGAGGAGCCATAACTATGTAAGCAGAAAAATTTTCAGTTCCAGGCTATTACAAGCAGAAGAATTGTGGGTTTAAGGAAATCTGCTCCATTTCACCATGGCCCAAGTGTTTGTGGTGGATGGAGTGTTAAGTCAAAAAGGATCTCATCAAGATGCAGAAAACATTATATGATTTCTTGATGGGGGTGGATGATGTGTTCAATACGGTGAAGTCACAAATCCTCGGTATGGCACCAACCTTCTCCTTGGTTGTGCACTTATCCTTGTTCGTGAAGATAAACAACAGACTAAGTCTAGAAGCTGCCACAAACAACATTGATAAGCAGCCTCTAAAGGATGGATTGGCACATTAAGCTGATGTAAGCAGTGTCTTCCTTCATGAAATTCTAGCAGAGAAATCTATATGAAAGTGCCTCAGTTTTGCAAAAAGGAGGTGATGTTTGATGCAGCTCCAGAAGTCAACACTTTAAGTAAAGCAAGCATCAAGGAAGCGATACCAAAATTCACCACAGTTTGACGTGATGATTGGGTGGTCTGGTGGTGTTCACTTTTCATATATAACAAACGAGGAGTTTTCCTCACAGCATTGATATATGTTGATGATGTCATTCTAATTGGTTAAATTTTGAATCTTGTTGGGTCGAGGCTTTCTTGGATAAGAAATTCATCATTAAAGACTTAGGAGTACTAAAGTGCTTCTTGGGGATTGAGGTGGCTCGATCATCAAAGGAATCATGCTAAACCGGAGAAAGTATGCTAACATCCTAAAACAGACCAGAATGGCTGACCAAGTAAATCCAGTGAGCAGCTGACGCATTTAAGACAAACATGATGGTGATGTGGATGCAACCGGACAGAAGAATATTGGAGACTATATATCTTACTATAACCAAGGTCAAACATTACTTATTGAGCGAACACTATACGCGATTTGCAGAACTGCCCGAAAGTTTCATATGGATCTGAGTAGAAAGTATAAATTTATCATCAAACCACTCAGGGTCAGCGTCTCAACTATTGAAACAACAATGACCTTCAACAAGCTTATCGTTGATCTGCAGTTTGGGGAGGATGTCCAATTACTAGAAGATCTGCAGGTCACCTGATTATTCTTGGAAGGCACTTCTCTCTTTGATAGCTAAAACTTAATAAGTAGTAACTAAATCTCTGCTTTGGCAGTACCAGTCCATGCTTCCAAATATGTCCAGTAAGTGTTTGGCCAGATGGTTAGTAAGTGAGTTAACATTATTGAGAAGACCTACCTCAATATTTTGTGACAATCAAGCAGCCTTCACACATATTGTCAATCCAATCTTCCACGAGAGAACCAAACATGTGGGGAGATGGATTGCTACTTTGTGAGAGAAAGAGTTGATCCAAAGAAAGTTGAACCACTCAAGATCGGTGCCAGATCAAAATTGCGAGACATGTTGATAAGCCATAGGCAGCAGTTCAAACCTTCTTTTTAGTTGGACATTGTAGTTACATGTCCCAGCAGAGAGAATGAAAAATTAATTCTGTATTCATGTTAGTTCCAGTTAGTTTTAATCTCTCTGTTGGAGTTGGGTTAGTTCATAAACAGATAAAAGTAAATTCAGTTTGTATGACAACTTGTGATATTGGTACATAGAAGCTCAACTATCTTTGTTTATATAAGTGAGTCGATTGGCATGTCTACACACAAAAATTACTCAATTGAATGAGAATCAATACACAAAAATTTCAATTCCTCAGTACAATTTCCCATCTCTTTCTTCTTTCAGGAGTGATTGTGGGCATTAATCTTGGTTAAATTCTGGATGGATGGGAGTCTGTGAGAGTTACTAATATGAAGGGTGAGGGGTTTTTCTTTTGATTTTTGGGGTGTGAAATGACAAAGTGGTTGAAAGTGAAATACTTCAAATGGGTTGCGTGAGTAGAGTCAGAATCTTGTCTGGTTCGGAACTTTTTGCTAAATCCTTTCACTTGATTAAGTTGGTTCTCAGGGTTTAGTGGCTCAAGCTCATGTAATTCTCAAGTGAGTCCCCCTGCAATGGCCATGAAAGATTAGTTTGGGTGGTTCCCCAGGTGTTTCAGCTTGAAAGTGATTTTGTAATTATTGTTTGGTGATATTCTAATTGAAACGGCCTGGTATTGGCGTGATTGAGAAGGGTTATAACATTATGAACATTTAACAGGGTTTTCCTCTTAAGATATCATTGTGATTTGAAGCCAGGGAATGTGAGTTGGGATTATTTTTCCATCACCGAAGGACTGGGGTATTAACAAGTAAATAATTTTGGCTTGGCTCTGTTGCCTTTAATTGATGTCTTCATTGGTCAGAAGTGATGCTTTTCTTAGCTCGATTATGCTTTGGTTTGGTTCTTCTATTACTCTATGCAAAAGGGCAGGTGGCTATCCACTTTTTTGTTGAAGTTGTGATGAGGGTGTCCTGTTCACTTTAACTGGCTGAGAGGTTTTGATTCTGGGAGCTTTCTCAATGTAGTCCTGTTTTAAAGGCTTTTGTGTGTGGTTTCTTTCAGACCAAAGAGGATTCGTTGTAGCAAGTATAAAGAACCATATGTCACAAGTAGCCAATATCACAGTTTTGGTTGCTCTCATTTCCTTTTATAATAGTGGCTATAAGTATTTGTCTCTTTTCTTGGTTTTAGGTTGGTGATGCGCTTATTTGGTTTCCCTTGGTGTGCGGGTGTTTAGCTCTCTTTATCTTTGTGGGCTATTTTTGTGGTCCTTTGTTTTGTTAATTTTCTGGGTAAAGTTATTCTTTCTCTGGTATTGGCGTGCGCTATGCTTGGTGGGGGGCTGTCCTAGTTGCACTTTGTAACACCCCACCATGCCACTACGTGACACATTCGTATTAATTGAATAGTTTATTTGGTTGTTTTTTAATTATTTTCTTTTCCAGAATCGGAAAACGGGGTGTGAAAAATTTTCTTCTATGGATAACTACGAAACCAAAATACATACATTTAAGCAGTAATGTCTGCATTTGGAACAAAGTCACCTGTGATACAACATCTCTCAAAGTTTAAAATTGAAGGGAAAAGTGTAAACTGCGATTGATACATATAACACTACATTTCTCACAGGCCTGCTCTTCGGATATACGACCCAGCCAGACTCCTAGCTAGTCTCATCTCAAATATTCATTGGAGAGACCCCCATGGCCATCCCCAATCGGAATACTCCTTCAACCATTTAAAACTAAGTCTTGAGCTACTTGGGAGGGCTCCTCTGCCTGTCGGTACTAGAGTACCAAGGTACTATGATAAAAGGAAGAAACTAATATATTTGTAAAGGTGAGACACCAATATATGGATTGGACACAATAACCATATGCACAATCACTTAATCACATCAACATATTCCCATAGTGCAAATATTAATGATGATGAAACAATGTTATATAAATGTGGTTTCATACCCATTGAGTCATTTTAGTATATTGAATGTGATAACTAATATTAAGGATCTAAGCAATCTCAGGGAGTCTGCATTCTCAAGATAAGTTGGTCGGGCTAGATACATCTTCTTTAATGGCTAACAACAACGATAATACACTACAAGAATAATGATGATTTGTGGATTTTTGTGACCTCAATCGCGTCGATGGAAAATTGTCATTTGCGGGCAGCACAAGTCGCTAGAGCTGATTGTCTTTCCAGTTGCGTGTGCAAATTTTGTGGCTGACCTCTGTCGTCACACCATCGTTGAGGCATTTCGCAAAGGGTGGCGCCGGTTAGTGGAAATATTCAAGTTTGCGGCGGCCAAACCGTCAGCTAATGTACAAACCGTCGCTAAGGAAATGGGGCCAAGAGGTGGCCCATGTTATGACTGACCAAGCGTCACTAATATTTATCCGTTGTGACAGGCCAAACAGTATTTACAAAAATAAAATTCAGCGGCCATGTTTCTGCGACGGCCAAAGCCGTCGCTAATATTTGTCCACATTGCAGCGACCAGCGTGTCAAAATATCAAATTTGAGGTGTTTATCTTGCGGCAGTAGTAGTACTAATATTAATCATTGGCTAGGCCTTGAAAAATCCGTGCTGTATCGATATAATATTTGAGAACCCATCCCATTTTCATTATGCGTCGATTCTCTCCTCCTCGCACCTCCAGCGGCTCCCAGTGATGGCGTCTCCCTGTAACTCCACCGACCACCGAGCCACGCAAGAGACAGCCACCACGACCATAGGAGGCAGCCTTAATGTTTGTTGTTTTCTCTCTTTCTCCTCTCCTTTCCCCACTGCCATTTCTTGAAGACGCTGCATACCTTGTTGCATCTCAGTCTGTCAAGCCTCTTAAGTCCCCAATTATTCTATTTGTTTCACAAGTTTTGTGTTTGTTTCAACTAATCCATGTATGAATTACATTTGTTTTGTTTCTTTCATAAGTTTTACATGGCTTAAGTATTATAGGTTGATGAATACGGAAATAATGCCAAGTATGAAGGAGTATAGGTTTGGAATAAGATCCTCCATGGTTGCGGCCCGGTGGAGAAAATTTAGGCAGGAATTCCGAGTATGGAAGTTAGTTACTGAGCAAGCTTAGAAGAAAAATTATGAAGATAATCCAGATTGTTGTGATTAGTGGAAGATTTCTGTTTGTGGTTGAAGCGAAAGCAATTATTTATTTTATTTTTAAAAAATATGTATTGCAATTTGCGGCCAGCCAGGCCGTCGCTAATTTAGTGATTCAGCGGCGGTAGTAAGCTAATTTGTTGATTGGCTGACCTGTGACCTTATAAAGTCTGGTAGCTATTTATAAAAGCCCTCACAAAAATTTTGCCACGACCCTATATACGTAGTTGTGGTGTGTTCGCAAATCAATCAGAAAAACTTGTTTTGCGGCGGATTTTTGTGATTTCTGCGGCGGCTTTTGGCCTCGCTAAAATCAATTTTCTTGTAGTGATACAGATCTCATTGTCCATTTAAGCACAACAATATGTACATCGTCTCGTTATTTCATTTAGGCCTTGCAATGACACACGTACATCGTCTCATTGTCCCACTTTTAAGAACAACGATAATAAATACGTCTCATTGTCCCTTTTAAGGACAGCGTGTGCACATCATCACGTGATACCACTTTCTATTAAAGTCTCACATTAAAACCACGTCGAACGCGTACGCCATAAATGCAAATGTAAAACATTTTTGTTCTCAATATTTTCTTTGTGATTCATTCTCGTTCGTTATGTCGGCTTCGAAGCTAATGACTTTCCATAATTTTCATCATTTGAAATTATTCAAGCATCAAACTAGGTTACGTAGTTGGGGTGGCAATGTTAAATGTAGGCCAGGTACACCAGTCTTTGAGGAGCATGGTTATAGAAAACATCTTACAATTTTATCCATGTTTTGTTTCAACATGGTTAGGACTCTTAGTCCATAACACCATAAATTAGAACTCTTGGTCCACAATACTTGAGAGGATCAAACATCAACATGCATTATAGAATACTGACGGCGTCTCGAGAACTAGATTCGATTTCCACATATATGTGCACTTTTGGATTCATTGAAACAAAAATACCAAAATAAAACCTCAGTGACCTATCCAAAGTTCACAAAATTATTTTCAACTTATTTATTTGAAATCTTTCTTGAGAAAATCATTTATAAAACATTTAGCAGGAAAACTACTTTCTTTTGAAATCCTTTCGCTTTTTCAAAACACTTTAACACTTCATCAAATCTTTCTTAAAATCATTTCTAAGTAGAATAAAAGTCAATCTTTTATAGGAGTTTTCTTCCATGTAAACACACCGTCTCCAAAAGATATTCTCTTGTGTAAAATTATTTATTCATGAGGAGGAAGTGACTTTCTTTAACTTAAAAATATTTCAACATTGCAGTCTAAATGCTCTTCTATATCAAAATAAATACATTACTTGAATATTTTGTTTCCAAGTCATATTCTTTGTCCAGGCCAAAACTTCCAAAAATATCTTTGTTTAGGGATCTCATAAAGCTTATTAAGGCTTTTATTCTCATAGTTATTTGTTAAGCCAGATATCGAAACTTCTAAAACATTAATGGTCATCAATATAATAACATCAGATCATGATGTGATTTAATAGCAGTCCTGACATGTACTGATTCGTCGCCTTACTTTGGTCAAATAAAATAATCAAATAAATCAGCATCAGGCAGTTACCCACGACAGTTTCAAGTATATTGATTATTAAAACGTGGCGGATTCCAATAGGGTGTAAATAGTTCCATTTGTCCATCATCCCATCAGTCCATCCATGAGAAAATCGATTCAGTAGTCCATTTATAAAAAATAATATAAATGGATTGATTGGAGTTGAATTATTTTTAATTAGATAGTTTGTGATCATCAATATTTTTTAAAATCATTGGACCAGCAGTGAAAGATCATAATGGATCAGCATTCATTCCAAATTAAATATTTTTTCATATTATTTTTACCTGCTTAAACCTCATTTACAACCAAAAAAACATATCTAATTTTTCTATTTGTTCCTATTATTTTCTTCACTATTTTTATTTTGTTATGTTTTTCTTTTTGATACATTCATTGTCACTTTAATTAATTGTTCTCGAAGCACCGGTTAGCAGTCCCTTTATCGTATACGTTTTTTCTTTTTCATTGCCTTTTTTTGCTGAAAAAACTTAAAAAAAATATTAACTCATTGAAAGCACAAAGTCGTAACAAGTTTAGTAAAACAATGTCATGGGCGTTGCTTGACAAAACAACCTACGTAGATGCACATAATCAATAACTCTCATATAGTAATAGAAAAAGGTTGTGATAAAATGGTCGTGAGATAGAGTGGAGAGAGAGTAAAGATGGAGAGAGTAGGAAAAAAAGGGTGAGGAAGGAAGAAGGAGAGAGCAGGCAGGAATAGAGAATGTCTTTTTTTTTCAATTATTATATTTTTAAAATATTTTATGGATAGATAAAGAGATATAAAATTATTTAATTTCTTAAAATAAATTTTAGTGGATGGATTGGATATCCATCCATGAAAAGTTGTCAATGCATGGATAGGATGGATTTATTTAATGGATCATGGATGGATTGATTTTTTAATGAATTTTTAATGGATTGTAATGGAAATGGATTGTTTTTAATCCATCCATTAAGATCCAAATAAAAATTTATCCGATCCATCCATTTGCCACCCTAGATTCCAATATTATAACATGATCCAGATAAATCAAATAATTCACATACACACATGTACAGTTATCGAGTATCCCTAGGGCAAGCTCCACTTACCTTTGGTGAAGGTTAAAGTGTTGTTGTTTGAAGTGATCGATCCACGAATCCTTGCTTACTTCATGATGAATGTCTAGGTTTATGAACACAATACCACAAGTTAAAAAGTTAACCAAGAACACTAAACCAAGAGTATAGGTTCGGCCATGGCATAAAATAAGGTTAGAGGTTTTCAAACAAAGAATAAAACTCATGGATTAATGATCCTTAAGTATTAGGAGTTCAAAACCAAGGTTCACTTTACAAAGATAGAACAAAATCCCACTAAATCCATGCTAGTGGCCGACCTCTTCAGCATAAGTAGGCTAGAAATTTCAACCCTTCTAAGCTCTTAGATTTGTTAAAAGATACCAAAGTCTAAAACTCATGATCATATTTGGAAAGTTGAAATAAAACATCCTAGGGTCCACAACCATAGGTTTGGCCATCATAGGATAAATAGGCTATAAATCTTTAAACTTTCCAATCTCTTAACTTAGATCCAAATGTATTAAGGGCTCAAGTCCACAGATCATATTGGAAAATGGAAACAAAACATCCTAGGTTCACAACCATCATAGGATAAACAAGCTAGAAATTTTTAAACTTTCCAATCTCTTAGAGTTAGCATCCAAATGTATAAGGAGCTCAAGTCCATGATCATATTGGAAAATGAAAACAAAACACTAGGTCCAAACATTAAGTTTGACCATCATTGGATAAATGAGGAAAAGTTCTTTGTTTGATGAAAACTCATAGGCATCACATGTATTAACAGTTTAAACCCATTATCATAGTTGAAAAGTTGAAGCGAGCATCCTAAGCCTCAAAACCACATGGTTTGGCCATCATAGGACACAAGCTATCAAACCTTCAAACATTACAAACTTTAAGATCAAGATGTATCTAGAAGCTCAAAACACATGATCATTTAACAAAGTTGGAACAAAACTTCCTAGGCCATTAAGGGGTAGATTCGGTCATCATAGGAAGGGGAGTTATTTTTTTTTTTACACAAACTCTTAGTATGATAAAATACAAGTAAGTATAAGACTATTGGATTAGGTTTCAACTAAAGGGTTTTCTACCATTTAAGAGAGATTTTGAAAGTTTAAAGCACATAAAGGACACATAAAGTAAACTATGAAATAAAGAAGAAAGAAACCCTTGTAAAAATATTTACAGGAGAGCATTAGTGTTATAAGAAGAACTTTGATGAAGAACTTGAAGTAAAAAGACAAGTAAAAATGAAAGCTAAATGTTTGAAGTTAGAAGAGAAAGGAAGAAGTAAGAAAGTGATGAAGTGAAGAAATGAAATGGGTATTTATAGAGGGGTGAGAGAGGCACAAAGTTGGAGAGAGGAATGAGCTTGGAAGGCAAGTTTTGATCTTATGCCTTGTTTGGTTTGAGAAGAGAGAGAAATGAGTTTTTAGAATATAATATGTTATCACTAGTGGAAATAATGTAATATACGAGCGTTTTTACATCCAGTTGACCATATGTTTGGCGTTAAAAATGAGCGTGTGATTTTGTAAATATTAAATCACTATTTGCGTCGGTTGTTTAATGACTGGCGTGAAGTGATTATTAACACTGTTAAGTATGGTTTATACAATCGACGTTAAAATGTGATTTTTACTTCAGTTAAATAAATAAGCGAGCGTTAATAATCAACTCATTCCTATCTTTCTTCGTTGTCATCTCTGTTGTCACTCTTACATGAATATCACTCCATATATAGTGAGTTTATTTCTAATCTTTTTAAAAAAAATTATTTTTAATCTTAATTAATTAGCTTGAATTAGTAAACAAATTCCTTGTGCAAATTAAAATAAATAAACACTTAACATAAAACAAGTTATATGTATAATCAAATCGTATCTCATTAAGCGATTCATAAGTTACAATTACATTATTAAAAGATAAAAAAATTCCGCAAGATAGCACTAAAAATATAAAAAAAAGTTTTGCCGCCAACATCATTTTCTTCTAGTCTGTCCTCTAAACTCCAATGGATGCATCTCCTCCCTTACTTGAAGTCCTTGATGATCCATCTGAATCCACAATCAATTTGGAGCCAAAGCGAGTGAAGGGTGCACTCGATCTATTTAGAACATTCCTTGGTTCCAAAGTCGAGGTTTTGGAATTGTAGTGCGATTCTCCGGTAGGATGATAATGTGTGCAATTCACATAATGCGATTTACACACCCTTATCACCCATGTAATCGCGATTTACACAACCTCGAAGTTGTTTTGACCATTAAGAGAGACCTTTAAGTCTAGGTATAGGAAGAAAGAGTGATGAAGTTAATCTCCATGGGCGTGCCATATTGTGAAACGAAAAAAATTGAAGGAAGGAAGGAAGCTATTTATAAGGTAGGGGATGAAGTTACTAGGCATCGTAAGTTGCTAAAATTAAATTGATCATTAAGAGCATTAGGTTCCAAGGCGCATTGGGAGTTGGCATCATATATTATAAACGTCAAAAGAAAACGCGGAAGGAATAGGAAGAAATAGACCTTTAAGTCTAGGTATAAACTTAGTGCTCATAAAAGAGGATTATAGGTTACATTGTGCATGGGTAAGTAGCAATGATAATGGGTAATTAGTAGCAAAGTAGTCAGCGAGAATGAATGCCTCGGGAGAAACTTATACACTTTTAACGTCAGTTGTTGAATAAAACGAGCGTAAAGTGTTTTTGAAAAATAAAAATATTTATTTCCAACGTCGATTGTTTATACACCATCGTTAAAAAATGTGATTTTTACTTCAGTTAAATAAATAGTCGCGTAAATAATCCTATATCCCTATACGAAATGCCATGTTGTCACTCTTAACACAGTCAATCCACATCTATAGTGGAGTTATTTCCTAAACTTTTTTGTTTAAACAAGTTTATTTACCAACACTTTTAACGTCATTTGTATTCAACAACCGACGTTAAAGTGTTTTAAAAAATATTTATTTAGCGTTAATTTGTATTAAACAATTGGCGTTAAATGTTGTTTTATTTTGATTATAACGTTTACACCATGACCTTTTTGCACCCGCGCTCACAGACGTGCGTCTCTTTTCTCTTTTCATCACGCTAACCCTAGATCACTCCAACCCTCACTCTCCACTCTCACCCACGAG
This sequence comes from Sophora flavescens, assembly GCA_030762895.1. NCBI lineage: Eukaryota > Viridiplantae > Streptophyta > Magnoliopsida > Fabales > Fabaceae > Sophora > Sophora flavescens. The sequence continues at coordinate 13,201 of JAUPTC010001185.1, forward strand.
AACCTAATCGCGAGCTCATCTCCACCACAACCACCGCGAGAGGCCTTCGCTACCACTGCGCAATACATTATTAACCTAACTCTGTCTTTCCATTCATTCTTTTCAATAACTTGACATCTCTGTTTCCCCTTCCCGGCGCACTAACTCTCCTTGTCCCTCTGCCTCCGTAACCACATCGAACGTTGGCCACCACTCGAGCTCCCCTCCCCACCACCACGGACACCTATTTCGGTGAGTATTTAGGGCACATTTTTGTATTTTGGTTTTGAGTGTATGTTGAAGCTGTAGTCTCGATAGTTGAAACTTGAAACAGTGAGTTTGAGTTGTTTGGAATGTACGTCTCTATTTTTGGTTTTAGTGCATGTTGCTCTGCTTTGGTTGATCCGTCACGCATGATGCTCATCATGGCTAGGAGTGATCAGTTCTTCTGTGATGGCATGGTGCGTTCCCGGTTAGCGCGTTAGGTAGTGATGGACATCATGCGGATCTGACGATTGAGCAATCTTCAAAAACTATAGTTTTCAATCTCCCGTATTGTCCTTATATTGGATATATGTTTTGTATGTCTACAGGACCTATCTAGTTATGGATCGTAGTTGGATGGTTTGTAGGTACTAGTGCTGAGTATTTGAAGGGGGTGGGAGAATTTATAGAATTTGCTCAAAGGAATGTTCCCAATAGTAATGGAATGTTCATTTGTCCTTGTGTCAAGTGTTTGAATACGAGGAAATGTCACGGTGAAGGATATACGTACTCATTTGATTTGTGAAGGATTTGCTTGAGTTATACAGATGGATATGGCATGGTGATGTGTTGTTGAGTAAGCAGGCGAATGTCTCCCAAAGTGAGGACGTTGACGAGATATGGAGGATGATCGAGTAGAGGACATGATCGTGATATTGGACAAGAATCTTTCGCCGAGCTCAGTGTATGATAGGTTGTGCGTTGATGGGATAAGCCTTTATATCCAGGGTGTACTACTCATACGGTTATGCGCCGATTTGCTAAAATTGGTTTGTGTGAAGGCAGAAATGGTTGACCGATAAAAGCTTCACGGAATTGCTTGAAGTGTTGAAAGACTTGCTTCAGGAGGACAACACACCGGGCCCGGGTAACTATGAGGCCAAGAAGGTATTGTGTCCTATGGGTATGGAGTATAAGAAGATACACGTATGCCCAATGATTGCATATTGTACAGGTGTTCATGAAGACAATCACGATTGCCCCAAATGTGGGTTATCCACGATACAAAGTGAAGGGTGGTGATGATGATGATGATCTTGATGATGTGAGAAAAAAGGTCCTCCTGCGAAGGTTTTGTGGTATCTTCCAATAATTCCAAGGTTCAAGCGATTGTTTGCCAATGCGAAAGATGCGAAGAATCTTAGATGGCATAATGATGAGAGAAGCGTGAGTGGAAAGGTTCGTCATCCCTGCTGATTCTATTCAATGGAAGAATATCGATACTATGTTTCGGTTCGCCCGATGAGCCAAGAAACCCGAAGGCTTGGACTGCTACGGATGGAATGAATCCTTATGGTAACATGAGTAGTATTCATAGTTCATGGCCTGTTCTGATGGTAATTTACAACATGCCCCTTGGTTGTGCATGAAGCGCAAATACATGATGTTGTCCATGATGATTTCGGACCCAAACAACCTAGGGAAATGACTTAGATGTTTATCTAGGTCCCTTGATTGAAGACTTGAAACGCTGTGGGTGGAAGGTGTTAGTGTAGTTGATGGGTATTCTCATGAGACTTTCAAGCTTCATGCCATGTTATTTTGCACCATCATCGACTTTCCGGAATACGGTAACTTGTCAGGATGCAAGTGTCAAGGGGCATAAAGCATGCCCATATGTGAAGTAAGGCACATGCTACACTCGGTTGATCATGGAAAGAAAGACGGTTTACCTTGGGCATCGGAGATTTCTTAGACGTGATCACCCATATCGTAAGATGAAAAAAGCTTTTAATGGATGCCAAGAGACAGAAAGGTAAAGCTGCTGAGAAAAACATATGGAAGAAGAGGTCGATATTCTTTGATCTTCCATATTCGCAAAGTTGATGTCAAACACTGCATTGATGTGATTCATGTGGAGAAAAATGTTGTGATAGTGTGATGGGGACGCTTCTCAACATTCAGGGCAAGACAAAAGGATGGTGTGAATGCTCGTCTCGACCTCGTTGCTATGGGTATACGAAGCGGTTAGCTCCAGTTGTTGAGGATGGTAGCGGACTTATTTATCGTCGCATGTCATACTTTTCAAAAAAGAGAGACAAAGTTTCCGCGGGTGTCTTCAGGGCATCAAGTTCCACATGGTTACTCTTCAAATATGAAGAGGCTTGTCTCTAGTGATCTTAAATTGGTTGGCTTGAAGTCTCATGATTGTCACATCTCGATGAACAACTTCTGCCAGTTGCTATTCGTGGGTATTGCTACAAAAAATGTGAGACATGCCATTACTTGGTTGTGCTCATTCTTAATTCTATATGTAGCAAAAGTCGTTGACCCCGTATGTTGGATGACTTGGAAGTTGAGGCTGCTACAATCTTGTGCCAAGTGGAGATGTATTTTTCCTCCTTCCTTTTTCGACATAATGGTTCACAATTGTTCATTTGGTGAGGGAGATTAGATTATGTGGGCCGGTTTTTCTGAGATGGATGTACCCGAGTTGAGCGCTACATGAATATCTTGAAAAGTGCATGGAAGAATCCTCATCGTCTGGAAGCATCTATTGTTCAAGGTATGTTGCGAGAAAAGGCTATTGAGTTTTGTTCGGACTACCTTCGTAACCACGGATCCTATAGGGGTTCCTAAGCCTCGGCATGATGAGATTAGATGTCAAGGTAAGGGTACACATGGCTTAAGAATTAATAGAAAGGATCGGGAGGAAGTGCTTGAACACATTTGTATGTATTGAACAACATCGAATGTGTTGACCTTTCTTATTTGAACATAAAAGAAAAGTCAATCAAGAAAACCCTCGAATGAGCGAAAGGTGGTTGTTGAACAAGCATAACAAGACTTTCTTACCATGGTTCAAGGAAGAAATGCTTAAGGATGGTAGATCTTCCCGATGGCGTAAGATGGCTAGCACGTGGGCTAGCTTCAACGTCATATGTTGGAGCGGATAACGGCATAAATAACTTTCATTTTATACAAAGGAACAAGATAACAAGAGTATCATGTAAAATAGTAGGGTTATGATGCTAAAGCAATGAGCACTTCTCTAGTGCAAAGGACACAAAAAACCCGTTCATGACATCGAGACCTTACTTTGGATATATTGAAGATATTTGGGTGCTTTCGATTACACTAAGCTACGGTACGGTATTTAAATGTAAGTGGGTTGATAGTAACGATGATGTACAAACCGGCGAATTGGGGTTCACATTGGTAGACCTCAACAAGTTAGGTCATATAAATGAGCCTTTCATAATGGCTTCCCAAGCAAAACAAGTGTTCTACATCAAGATCCTTCTAACAAAAGGTTGTCTGTGGTTCTCAAGGAAAAAGCATGTATAATGGTAGTGATGAAAATGAAGATTCAAATCTTGATATTCCGAGACTCCTTCTTTTTCAACAAACATGCCTACTATAATCGAGGAGACACGGGTGGACGATGTACATGCCACTCATGATGATCATCACGAAGGGATATTGATATAGGTAGTTTAAACTTAGTATACATTTATTTTTATTTATATTTCTGTATTTATTTTGAGTTATAACCTATGTTAATAAATATATATTGTTTAGAACGAGCATACATATGGATCATTATTCCATTTTTCCTTTGCGAATCGTAATGTGTGTAATATTACGTATTCTTGGGATATTTATAAAACCGGCGTTAATAGTATTTTATAAAATATACAGTACACTATTAGCGTCGGTTGTTTATTACAAGCGGCGTTAAAATAAGACCATTAACGTCGATTCTTGATAACAATTGACGTTAGTTTTTAACAAAATTCCACGTCCGGTTTGTTAAAGAAGCGGCGTTAATTTTGACAAAATTAGCGTCGGTTGTGTTAAAGAACCGAGCGTTAATAGTGTTATATTGCGTCAGTTCTCAACCGGCGTTAAAGTTTAACTTTTAACGTCCGGTGTATTTACGTCGTTCGTGATCGGCATAAAATCAATTTTAAGCGTAAAAAGCACTTGTGCACTAGTGTATATTTCAAAAAGTGTCATCATGACCACTTTTAGGAGGTACTAGGTCATACCTCTAGTGAGCCACCTCACTCCCCCTCATCTCACCTCAGCGTTTTATGTCCCCTATTGCTCCATTGTATACAGGTTCAAGTTTAGGTCGCATTTCTAGAATAAATAATAAATTCAAAAATTTTAAAAAAAATCTTTTTTTTCTCCCTTTAATTTGGGGGACTAGTGCACAAGGGGATTCCACAGCCGGTTATTTTGGCTTTCCACGTCGGTTTGAAAGCGATGTGGAAAGGCCGATGTGGTTTATTGCCACTTTACACATCGGTTTTAAAACCCGATGTGTAAAGTATATTTTAAACATCGGTTTATTACTAACCGATGTGTAAAATTAATTTAGCAATTGATAAGCGAGTTGTAAATTTAACTTTCTACATCGGTTTTTCATAAAACCGATGTGTAAAATTGACCTTCCACATCGGTTTCAAAAAGACTATAAAGTGTAAAAGTTAAATTTACACATCGGTTTTATGTAAAAGCCGATGTAAAGATAAATATCACATCGATTCTTGAGAACCGATGTGTAAAATCTCTTTTTTTTTAATCATTATTTACATTTCAATCATTCTGTTTCACTAATGCGGATCAATAAACAAACCAGCGGTACCACGATCAAACAAGAAACAACAACGAGAACACCAAACCGGTTTTGACACGATCATTCAAAAGCAAAACATACTTCATTCAATTTTCTTATGAATGAAAACAACACTTTATCAAAGCTACATCAAAACACGAGAGAAGAAAAATTGAACCAGGACACGAGCACTAATACATATCATCAGTCAAAGTGCGTACACTATAGCTAGTATATGATAAGTTTTTAAACTAACTACATATATACAAACTATGGGTGGTACACTTCAAGAAAGAAAGTTGCCCAACGCCTCTTTATGATGTTGATGTCGAGAACCAGGACAATGGAGATGGATTGTTGAATATCGCAAGTTTAATTGGACAAAAGATTATTACTTTTAAGTAATAAACTAACATAAAACATATAACGAATCTATACTATTACTTCTAATTGTGTCAATTAACATTTACCTCACTCCATCTTTCGGTGATCCGGAGGAGATAATTTCCAACATCCTTTGCATCACATAGTAGCCACATTCCCATGACCCACGTTGTATACGTGACTACGTACAAATGAAACCCAATTAGAATATGAGGAATTAAATAAAATAGAAATCAATTATTGTACCCACTGCATTTGATGCATTTGAACTAATAAATATCTTCTGTTGGGAATAATCCATCGATGGCCAGTACGCCTTTCACCACGCTGCATGTGGGATGCATTAATAGACCTATCATGACAAAAACATTAATTAAAGTATATATAATAGATTTGAGATAATTAAAACAACTGCATTACTGATTATAAAGTATTTTAACGCTTACGTTTCGATGATCGTCTTGAGTTCATTAGCGACTTATGTCCCGATGAGCGGAAGAAGACCCACGGCGTTCATTCTTGGGTACAAGAGCAACGATTGCCAATGCTTGCTTTGTATTTGCGGAACAATTAGTATTTGTAAGTCATATATAGTTATACTTAAATTAATAACTAGGTACTTACTTATTGAGATAAGGCGCAAGATAGAATTGATGATCGTCTCGGGCAAGTATATCACGTATGGTAGTGGCCGGGTCTTAGATGCTACGAGAACATCACCACTGAATGAACATGGGGTCAATGAACCCATAAAGGGCGAGGTTACCCACGATCGACTAACATACGATGCAGATACCTAATATATTGGAAAAACATGTTAATTATCATTGTATTTAAAAATTAATTACGTACTTAACTTATAAATAAAATGTACTTACGTGCACCAAAAGCGATATGTGTGCAGAACTGGCCATTTCTTTATTGAGTGCCATCTCCATAAGTTCTTTCTTTGGTATATCTGATTCACCGGTGGCATCATGTTCCAACGTTACCAATCTTTGCATCATCCTCCATGGTGACAACTTTGTATAGCAAGATCTTTGAAAACATCACCATGGCCAGGTGCCCCTTTGTCGATCCCCTAAACAACATAGATATATATTAGTAATCACGGATAATTAAGTTATTTAATTCATTATGAACTAAATGGTCAAATGAATACCTTGACGGAAGCGAGACATCTACGGTCTTCCTAGATCCAGACCTTTTAGGCACAATATCATTTCCAACATCCTATAACAAATACAAATAAAGCATTATCTTTAAACAATAATAAATATATTTCAACTATGAATATAGAAAAACACAACTAACAGAATACCTCGGATGCAACAAGAAAGGCGGCCGGTCTTCTTGGCGAGGAGGATGAAGTTTGCAGGGGCACGACCCTTTGTTTGAACCTCCTCGGTGGGCACGGGGACTCGAGCATCGACATCTCGAATAATCTCAACGAGACACCCTCGGATGATCGTCCGGTAATAACTAGATGGTGTATGGTATTACCTAACTTATTATATGCCCTACCCGATGCCACTAAGCGGCGATGATGATGATGATCATCAACATACGACTCACACCTATCGGTCGTCATCATCATCATCATCATCATCATCATCATCATCATCATCGCCAGACATCATCATCATCATTTTCGGGATGATGAGGAGGATCCACATGAGCCCTTAGTGCTCACATGGACGAGAGGGTTGGACGAGAGGGTTGGACCTGCATTTGTCATCTGCTTGGGACAAAGAAGTAAATATTGCCATCTTTTGGGCAAAGCTGCTCGTTCATCTCTGTCGAAGCTCATTTGCAATCTCCTGTTTTAGTTGTGCTCTATCTGCCGAATCCACTGTGGGATGGAATGTGAAGATGAACCATGGTATTGGCGAATGCGAGCTCCCATCCAACACCAATGACCACGGCCGGGTGAGTCCGGTTTACTGGATGGCGATAGATAAGATATCATTGCGTCCTCTAGGAACAAAGGTTCCTTGGGTTAGCTGATCATCCAAGGCATCCTATCACATAAAAATATCAGGTCACATTACAATTCGGTAACAATCTTAAAATGACAATTACAACAAACTATACTTACTGATCCTCTCGGCTACTTGGCGGGCCTCCTCGGATGTATATTGTCCCGTTTTTCTTTGTCGGCCCCTCTTCCATGAGCGATGGCGTGGGGGTGGAGGTGGATCAACAACCTCCGGAAGATTTTCAGCATTAGGATCCACTTTGAGATCTTTTCTTGTGCGTGCTTTCTTTTCCTCTTCAACCATTTTCTTAACAAGCTTTTTATATCCCCCACGAGACATGACATGGGGGTAGACATTCTTGCTTTGGTTTTCCTGCCCCTTTTTCCTCTTCTCTGTTATAAATAAAAGACAATTAAATTACATAAGTAAATGAAATTAATGCAATTACATAAATTTAGAGACAAATCAAATAAGTTAACCAGAAAGCTGGGATCACGTCGGCTCACGAACAAAGCGATCCCACGTCGCCTTGTCAAGAAAGCGGATACACCTCAAGTGGGTTCTTTTTACTTTTTGGACCGAATATATAGTATCTGCCAGGTCGGCCTTAAAACCCCTCAACGCTCTCCGGCATACTTGATAAGCGCTTCTTCATAGCGTATGTATCCGGTATGTCAAATGTCAACTACATTAAGACCAAAAGAATCAGCAATTCTTGTATGATATTATTAAGATAAAAATAAAGTAGATACAGACAAACACGGGACGTAGAAGTATAGATGCAGAATACTCTCCCATATCTGCTCCTTCACGTCCGTAGGTACATCTCTCCACCTATCAATGAGTATACTAGGCTTGTTCCTAGCAAGGGTCGCCACAAAGCTGGTGGCCCGATCTTCCATTGGCCCGATAGGTTTGAGGTTATCATCAAAATCTACTCTTATCCTCGATTTGACCCACGGTTGGCAGTCAAATGCCTCGTCCGTGTGGCACGTCTACCACTTTCTAGGTGAGGCGGGGTCTACGACCATTTGCATGAAGGAGGTGTATCCTCATGATCAGCCATGTATACTGTTTAAACACAAAACAAAAAAAAAACTTGTTAGTATGTCGGGATAAATATCAAACATAACTTATAAATATCGATCAACTCTACATAAACATAACTTATAAATATCAAGCGTAAACACATAATATGCCAAACTTGATGGTAATATCAAACTAAACTTACTTTGTGGTCAATTAGTAAAGTTCTCCCATAACCCTTCTTGGTGATCATTACGAGTAGCATGTACATCATCCACTTCATTTTCCTCATTGAAATTAGGCACTCGTGTTGAGAAAGAAGGAGTATCGGAAATATCAAGAGTTGAATCGTGATTTCCCTCACTCAGATTATACATGTTTTTCACTGGAGAACCATGACCACCTTTTGTTAGAAGGATCACGGATATAAAACACTTGTTTTGCTTGGGATGCCATGATGAAAGGTTCCTCTTTATTACCTACCTTACTAAGGTCCACCAATTTGAATCCTAACTCATCGGTTTGCACACCATTATTCTTTGTCGACCCACTGACATTTAAAAGCAGGTACTCTAAACTTCGTGTAATCAACCTCCCATATCTCTTCAATGATTCCAAAGTATGAAGCCGATGCCATAACAGGGTTTTTATCTTTCGAACTAGAGAAATGCATGGACTCGGCGACGACCATAACCCCCATTTGTTTTTGCATAGTACTTTTGTCATCCTGGGACTTTGTATAGAAGGAAAACTTATTGATATCGTACCCACTCCAGCATATGACATCAAAGTTAGGCCCCTGTGCTAGCCATTTTAATGTAGTGAAGCGAGTACCATCCTTTGCAATTTTTTCTTTAAACCAGTTCAAGAAAGTCTTGTTATGCTTGTTCAAACACCATTTTTCATTCATTCTAGGGTAAGTTTCATTGATAATGCTTTTATGCTCACATAAGTATGGTTCAACCTCATCGGTGTTATTCAATATATACAAATGTGCTTGAAGCACTTCCTCCCGATCCATGCTCTTAACGGTGATACCTCGTGTACCCTTACCATCATATCTTCCTTCGTGGCGAGACTTGGAAGCCCTACGAGTTCAGCTTCGACATGTAGTACGTACAAAACTCAATAGCTTCTTACGCAACATACCTTTCAACAATAGATGCTTCGGGACGGTGTGGATTTTTCATATATCCTTTCGGGATCTTCATGTATCGCTCAATAGGGTACATCCACCTTAAATAAGCGGGACCGCACAATCTAATCTCCTCACTAGATGAACAATCAAATGAACCATGATGTCAAAAAATGAAGGTGGAAAATACATCTCCAATTGGCACAATACAATGGCTGCCTCATTTTCCAACTCATCCAAATTTTTAGTGTCAATGACCTTGCTACATATAGCATTGAAGAATAAGCATAACCTAGTAATGGCATGTCGACTTTTTTAGGCAATATGTCACGAATGGCCACCGGTAGTAGTTGTTGCATCAAGACATGACAATCATGAGACTTTAAGCCAACTAATTTGAGATCTATCATTGAGACAAGTCTTGATATTTGAAGAAGTAACCCTGTGGCACTTTGACTCCCCGTAGACATTCCACGAAACTTCTTTTCTCTTTTTTTGATAAAGTATGACATCTTTGGGGGCAAATAAGTCTTCTTATCCCCCACTTTAAGTGGAGCTAACTGCTCTCGTATACCCATCGCAACTAGATCCAGACGAGCATTCACACCATCCTTTGTCTTGCCTTGAATGTTGAGAAGCGTTCGATTAAACTTGTCACACACATTTTTCTCTACATGCATCACATCAATACAATGTCTTACATCAAGCTTGCACCAGTATGGAAGATCAAAGAAGATCGACCTCTTCTTCCATATTTTCTTCTCTGTAGCCTTCTTACGGGTCTTCCCATAGATAACATTAGTGTTGTTCACCCTTTCATAAACTTGCTCTCCGGTCAAGGCCCAGGAGCAATTTCATTCTCAGGAAGTCCATTGAAAGCTTTCCTCGATCTACGATAAGGATGATTACGTCGGAGAAATCTCCGATGCCCAAGGTAACCGTCTTCCTTCCATGTTGCGAGTTGATGGTAACATGTGCCTTCTTCACATATTGGACATGCTTTATGCCCCCTTAACACTATACCCACACGAGGTTCCGTATCTTTGGAAAGTCATTGATGGTGCAAAATAACATGGCACGCAATCCCCTGAATGTCTCACGGCAATACCCGTCGATCACATCAGCGCCTTCATCCCACATCATTCTCAAGTCTTCAATCAAGGGACTCGGATAAACATCAATATCATTTCTGGCTGTTTAGGACCAGAAATCATCATACTTAACATAATGTATTTGCGCTTCATGCACTGACCAAGGAGACGGGTTGTAAATTACAAGGAGAACAGGCCATGAACTATGAATACTACTTAAGTTTCCATATGGATTCATTCCATCGGTAGCAAGTCCAAGCCTGAGGTTTTTGGGCTCATTCTAGAAATCCGGAAACAAACTATCAATTCTCTTCCATTGCAAAGAATCGGTCGGATGGCGAAAGCATCCATCACACTTCCTCTCATCTGCATGCCATCTAATGTTCTTTGCGTCATTTACATTAGCAAACAATCGCTGAGCAGCGGAATCACGGGAAGATACCATAACACCTTCGCGGGGAGGACCTTTGGTGACCACATCACAACTAGAATCACCATCCTTCACTTTGTAGCGTGATACCCCCACACAGGGCACTCGTGCATCTCTTCAAACTCTTTCTGTACAATATGCAATCATTGGGGCAGCGTGTATTTTCTTATACTCCATACCCATCGGACACAATATCTTCTTCGCCTCATAGTTTCGAGATGGCAATGTGTTGCCTTACGGAAGCATTTCTTTCAACAACTCAAGCAATTCGGTAAAGCTTTTATCGCTCCACCCATTTCTCGCCTTCACATTGAACAATCTTAACACCGTGACAATAGTGTGAAATTAGTGCACCGGATACAAAGCCACTTGCGCATCAACTGCACAAAGTATCATACACATGTGCGCCCGAAAAAGACTCTTTTGCCACATCACGGATCATGTCCTCTAGTCCATCGTCCATTTCCACGTCATCAACTTCCTCTCTATCGACACCCCTCGGCCTGTCTAACGATTCACCATGGCATATCCATGTTGTATAACTCTTGCAAATCCCCTCACAAATAAGATGATCACGTATCTCCTCGACTTCTAGTCGTCTCTCATTCAAGCAGGTTAACACAAGGACAATAAAACCTTCCGTTACCACTATCGGGAGCATTTGTTTTTGCAAGCTGTAGAAAATCTTCCACTCCATTCTCATACTCATCACTTGTCAGTCTAGCATTCATCCAACGCGATCCATGACTAAACCAATACCTTCGTACTTAGTCCAACATATTCATCAACCACTTCTTATGATAGGGTATGGCCCTATCCCATTCGAGAAGAAACTTTTCCAACATTCGGTTAACAGTTAGTCCTTAACTCTCATGCTCATACTCGACAAAATTTGGCAGCATTTCCCCGCGGTCTCAAGCGTACACTACTTGACGCGATGACATCCACCACGATAAAGTATGCACCGGGAGAAGCGAAAGGAAATGTATCAATCGAACTTTCATCAAGTATATAACATTAGAACCAATGAATAACTATTTTAACTGAATTAAGAAAAAGTTTTTTCCCAAACTGTCCAACTTTGGACAATTCAAGATCCAACACAATGAGCGGTACATTAAGCACGTACACGTCGCTCATTAGTATTGCATCTCAAGCGGGAAACTAAGGCTTTACTATTTATGTAGCTTGCATGAAGATGGGGCTTGAAAAGTGAAGAAAATTAGCCAAGCAGAGCCCTTCACGGCCCTAGCCTTGAAAGCCATCACGGTAGTGATCGAGTATAGCTTAAAAGAAAGAATGGAAAAGTCGGAGCTGGTCACGGCCATCCGTGATGCCCATCACCCGGCCGTGACATGTCGGTATACCCAGACCCTCCGAGGCGGGCGATCACGGCCAGGCCGTGATGGTGGTCGCGGCCGTGACAGACCGACCCGGTGAAGCAACCTCCAAGCGAGAACCTATCACGGCCTGCCGTGATAGCCATCACGGCCGTGACATGCCAAGCCCGAACCCAGACCCTCACGGGCGGGCGATCACGGCCTGGCGTGATGGTGGTCGGCCGTGACAGAGACCAACAGTGAAGCATCCTCAAGGCGAGAACCTATCACGGCCTGGCCGTGATAGCCCATCCGCAAGTGACATGCCAAGCGAACCCGGACCCTCACGAGTGAGCTGATCACGGCCTTGCCGTGATGGTGAATCTGGCAGTGACAGAACAACAGTGAAGCAACCTCCAAGTCGAGAATCCGTCACGGCCTAGCGTGATGGCGATTCTGGCCGTGACGGGTGATACCACCCTTTGGAAAAATCCCAGTCTTGGAGCAATAGAACAACACATGCAAGTATATTATCCAACCATTTGAGTCAAAGTTCATAACTTTTCTAAAGAAGAAACAAATATATACGAGGGACGAGCAAAAATGGCGCTCTTCACGCAAGCGAGGGTAGCTCGCGGATGATCGTTCTCGGTGGTTCTCTTACTGAAGCAGAAAATGAAGGCTCGCTGATCGCGAGTGGTCTTCTTTGTCTACGATTGAAAAGGGAAAAAGGGCGTGAAGAAGGGAGGCGAGAGAGAGAAAGAGAAAGAAAGAGAGAGAATGAGAAGAAGGAAATGCAGAGAGAGATCATGAGAAGAAGGAAATGCGAAGAGAGAATGAGAATGAGAGAGAGAGAGACGCATACCGAGGGTAGCTCGCGGATGTGAGTGCGGTGAGAGAGATGGAAAGCGTGACAACGCGCGTTAGCAGAGGGAGGGAGTGTTGTGTTTTAGAGTACGTTCGAAGCCGAGAATGAGGGCGCAAAACACACGGAGGGAAATAGAAAAATTGGGACTATTACACATCGGTTATGAGGAAAACCGATGTGTTAAACATATTATACACATCGGTTATGCAAAAACCGATGTGTAAACATGAAACATTTAAATTCTGATTTTTTCTTTTAAATTTTATACATCGGTTAATCAAAGCCGATGTGTAAAAGTGTAACCTAAATTTCTATTTTTTTTTCTTTATAATTTTATACATCGGTTATTTAAAAACCGATGTGGTTACCTCACCATTTTACACGTCGGTTCAAAAAGAACCGATGTTGAATGTTAAAAATTCGAGTTTTAAATTTTTTTATTTTAATTTTACACATCGGTTATATATAACCGATGTGGAAAAAATTTACACATCGGTTATTCTCTAAACCGATGTGTAATACTTTCCTTTGAATTTCAAAAAATGCCCTGCCTCGTTTTACACATCGGTTTATACTAAACCGATGTGTAAACTCCGATGTAGAATCCCTTTTTGCACTAGTGTGGACTTTTGTAAAGATTATAATATCCTCCTTTTAGGGTAGTATTTGATTTATATTAGCTGGTTTTTTCCCCTTTGTAAATGGTGGGATAGCCCAAGTGCTCCTCAACTATATATTAAAAAAAAATTGCTTATAAAAAAAAAAGACAGCAATCAACACCTTACAAAAAGAGAGAGGCAATAATCAACAAATCAATTTTTTAATGTTAGTTCCAACTCTCCATATCAAGCCCAAAGTGTCCAATTGCATATTCAATAATAAGTTGTTATTATAATTTTAATATTGAGCTACATTAACTACAACATGTAAGAGCTGCCAACCCAGGTGAATTAGGTCTAGACCTGGAGCCCCCTGGCACCAAACAAATCAAACTAAAAATATCTTTTTAAAAAAATACAAGTAAAATATGATTTAACTGCTTTTGAGCTGGTTTAACTGATTTTTGCATGATCAAGCCATTTTTCCAGCTCTCTAGTCCAACCAGGACCCGTGAGGCCATCCGATTAGACCGATTTTTAAAACATTGCATTTCTGTGAAACTAGGGGTCTGTTTACCATACTCGTCTTGGTCAAGTGAGTATTGATATTCAACAGTTTCTGATTGTTGGAAAAAAAATATCTACAGTTGACATGCATAATAGGCAACCGATTTAGCAGTTTAATACAATCAAATACGAATTTTTAGAAATTTGCCCAAAAATCTTTCAATTTGGAAGACCCAAACTCAAAAATCTTGGGACCTGCCACGTTCTGGTCTGCTTCAGCTCATTTTGGATTACTTTCTTTGTCTGTTTTGGTTGTTGGTTGTGTTCTAGTCGTTTTTAAGTTTTTGGGGTTGTTGGGGAAGCTGTGTCTCAATCTTGCTGTGCTGAAATATCTTGGTTGATCTCATGTCTT
>JAUPTC010001186.1:0-27711 GCA_030762895.1 Sophora flavescens
GAAGGATAAGTGGGTAATAAGCAGGAAACGGATCGAATTTTCACCACACGTCATGGGGACGATCTTTGCCATCTCCAGCACCAGTTGCCATCGCTACATGTGACTCTCTGAGTTGTATTTATCTGTTAGAAAACGGGTACTCACTTGTCTCTCTCTCTCTCTGCATTGGGTGCATTGAGAGAGAGTTGTTGTGCTACATGCGTCCATTAATTATTTTTACACCAATTTTGACACTTACGACTCACCCCACCTTATACTTATGTGGGAGTGAATGTTGTTTATAAGGATTTGTTAAGATATATCTTCACCCATTTCTAAAAAAGGTGTATGTTAATAAATTATAATTAAAATAAAAATATATCTAAAAAATATAACTTATTAATATACCCTTTCTAAAAAATGGATGGATATGCATTAATAAATCTCTTATTTATATTATAACATATTTTATTCATGTTATATTCTCATTAAATAACTCAAGTTATATATGATACATGAGGCTCCTGTAAGCTCAATGCCATGCGAAGTCTGATGTAGGTCACAATTTTATGTTATGAAAAGATTTTGATTGGTTAAAAATATTATTTTTTTATCATTAATTATTTAATATTTAAATCAATTGATGTAAAGAAATCATGATACAATATAACCACACAGTAGATATGGTTCCAAGTTATTCCATGGTACCTTCCTCAGTCTATCATAGGATTATTTTTTGTTGGTTGATGACCTAAATTATTTACACAAATAATATATAGAAATTAAGTTCTATGCTACTTAAATTTTTAATGTACTAAATGTTTTTTATAACCATGACATCATATGAAATATCCGTCGGCAGTTGGTGGTAATATAAATCGAGAATTTGTGGGCCTACAGATGGGTTTAAAATCCTTTGAAAAAGTTTTGTCAAACTCAAGAACCAGGTTTCAAAACCACGTCATTTACTTAATATGTCAAATCCACCTTTGAGGATCAAATCATATTACTAAATGTTTGATTTTGCATTACCATCATCTATTTTTCTTTTTTTTATCGTGGACCTACGTTGCGATTGGAGGGTGTACCCCCATATTTTTAATTATTTTATGTATCATTTTTGCAAGTTCATCATCAAATATAATGAAAAAAAAAGATTGCCCTCCCTACCTAATTTTTATTATCAAACAATTTTTGTAGGCATGTTTCATCACACTATCACACACATTTTCACCGCATGCATAACATCGATGCGATTATTAGACATCAGGCTGCGGCCGAGTATGGAAGATAGAAAAATATCGACCTATTCTTCCATATTTTTTTCTCAGTGACTTTTTCTTTTTTTTGGACTTTGCACGATATAACATCGATTTCCTTTACCCTAAAATAAACTCCTTTATCAATTAAAGTATTAAGGCAACTTACATCTCTTGGCATCAATTTAAAAGATTTTTTAATCCTCAGATATGGGTGATCCGTCTAAGAAATCTCCAGATGCCCAAGGTAAACCGTCTTCTTTCATGATGGAATTGAGTGTAGCATGTGCCTTTCATATAGGGGCGTACTTTATGCCCCTTGACCTTTATGCCGGACAAGTTACCGTATCTTTGGAAGTCGTTGATGGTGCAAAATAACATGACGCGAAGCTTGAAAGTCTCGAAATACCCATCACTACATGACACCTTCCACCCACGGCGTTTTCAAGTCTTCAATCAAGGGACCTAGATAAGCATCTAAGTCATTTTCGGTTGCTTTGGGCGAAATCATCATAGACAACATCATGTATTTGCGCTTCATGCCTGACCAAGGGGGCATGTTGTAAATCCTGTGAAGCAGAATGTGAACATGAATCTACTCATGTTACCACAAGGATTCATTCCATTAGTAGAATCGAAGCCTTAGGTTTCTTGGCTCGTCGAAATCAGGAAACATAGTATCGATATTGTTCCATTGAATAGAATCGGGGGATGGCGAACCTTTCCGTCACGTTTCTCTCATCATTATGCCATCTAAGATTCTTAGCATCTTCGCATTGGCAAACAATCGCTTGAACCATGGAATTATTGGAAGATACCACACACCTTGGCGGGGAGGACCACTTTTTCTCACATCATCAACATCATCATCATCATACCACCGCTTCCTGTATCGTGATAACCCACATTTGAGGCAATCGTGATTTGTCTTCATGAATCTGTACAATATGCGATCATTGGGGCACGTGTATCTTCATATACTCCCGGCACCCAGTAGGACCACAATGCCGCTTCTTGGCCTCATAATTACGGTCGAGCAATGTGTCCTCCCGGAAGCAAGTATTTAAACAGCAGAACGGTTTAGAGCTTTTTTGCTCCAACCATTTCTTGCCTTCACACAAACCAAGTTTATGATAGATCAAACGTGTATGAAGTAGTACACCACTGGATATAAAAACATCCGCATCACATACAACCTATCATACATGTACGCCGATGAAAAAAGATTTCTTGTCCAATATCACGGATCATCTCTGCTCGATCATCCCCTCCATATCTCGTCAACGTCACTCACTTTGGGAGACACTAAATATTACTACTCAACAACATATCACCATATCCATCTTGCTATAACTCAAGAAAATCCCTTCCACAAATCAAATGATCGTATATCCTTCATAGTACATTTCCTCGTATTCAAACACTGACACCAGAGGACGAGACATTCCATTACTATTAGGAACATTCCTTTGAGCAAATTCTATAAATTCTCCCACCCCCAAATACTCAGCACTAATACGCTTCAGAGCCATCCAACTCCCGATCCATAACTAGATAGGTCATGTAGATATACAAACATATATATATCCAATATAAAGGACAATCACGGGAGGATTGAAAGCTATAGTTTTTTAAAGATTAATTGCAAAGCACTGGTCACGACATAGGTGATGTCCCATCACGTCCGTAACGTGCCAGCTGGCGAGACCATGCCATCACGGCGGGGCGATCCGGCCTGGCCGTGATTAGCATCACGATCGTGCCAGATCAGCAGAGCGAGATGACATGCACTCAAAACCAAAAACGAGACGTACATTCCAAACAACTCAAACTCACGGTTTCAAGTTTCAACTAAGGAGACTACAGTTTCAACATACACTAAAACCAAAAATACAAAAATGTGCCACAGAAATAGGTGCTCGCGTGGTGGTGGGGAGGGAGCTCAGTGGTGGCCAGCGTTGATGTAGTTCTGCCGAGAGCGGAGGGACAAGGAGAGTTAGTGCGGGGAAGGGAAAGAGAGATGTACGTCAAGTTATTGCAAAGAATGAATGGAAAGACAGAGTTAGGGTTAATAGTGTACCTCACGGTGGTGAATCGAAGAAGCCCCTCGCGGTGGGAGATGAGCTCGCGATTAGGGTTTCCGTGTTTGGGTGAGTGAGAGTGAGGGTTGAGAGTGATTTAGGGTTGGCGTGATGAAAAGAGAAAAGAGGCGTACGTACGGAGGCGGAGTCCTGAAGGCGCGCGGGTGTAAGCGTTATATAAAACAACATTTAACGTCGGTTGTATTAAACAAGCGACGTTACAATTAATTTTTAGCGTCAGTTTATTAACAAAGCGGCGTTAAATATAAATATTTTTTTAAAAAAAAACTTTTAACGTCCGTTGTTGAATACAACTGACGTTAAAAGTGTTGTGTCTCAGTATAAAGTAACATTCTTCTGTATCAGTCTGTAATACTGCCTCTTCTTTTCCTCTATATTTCTATTCCTTCACAAAATGGCTCTGAGACCTGTGTTAATTGAGTGACAACAGGGCATTTGGAGATAGCTAGGGATATAGGGTTATTTATGTCAGCTATTTATTTAACGAAGTAAAAATCACACTTTTAACGTCAATTGTATAAACAAGCGGCGTTAAAAATAAATATTTTTATTTTAAAAACACTTTTAACTTCATTTTATTCAACAACCGGCGTTAACGAGACTGTGTTAAGAGTGACAACGGGGCATTTCAGATAGGGATATAGGATTATTTACGTCGGTCGTTTATTTAATCAAGTAAAAATCACACTTTTAACGTCGGTTGTATAAACAAGCGGCGTTAAAAATAAATATTTTTATTTTAAAAACACTTTTAACGCCGATTTTATTCAACAACCGGCGTTAAAAGTGTATATAATTCTGCAAAGCCGGCAATCATTCATTTTGACTACTCGCTACTAAATTACCCATTATTGCCGTGCTACTTACCCATGCACATTGTAACCTATAATCCTCTTTATGAGCACTAAGTTTATACCTAGACCAAAGGTCTATTTCTTCCTAATCCTTGAGGCGTTTTCTTTTAGCACGTTTATAATATATATTTGCCAACTCCCAATGCGCCTTGGAACCTAATGCTCTTAATGATCAATTTAATTTTTTAGCAACTTACGACGCCTAGTAACTTCATCCTCTGCTCCTATAAATAGCTTCCTTCCTTCCTTTAATTTTTCGCTTCCACAATATGGCTCTGCCATGGAGATTAACTTCATCACTCTTTCTTCCTATACCTAGACTTAAAGGTCTCTGTCTTAATGGTCAAACAACTTCGAGGTTGTGTAAATCGCATTACATGGGTGATAAGGGTGTGTAAATCGCATTATGTGAATTTCACACACCATCATCCTTCGGAGAATCACAGCTACGGTTCCCAAACCTCGCTTTGGAACCAAGTGGTGTTCCAAGAATATTTTGAAACAGATCGAGTGCACCCTTTACCGCCATTACGGCTCCAAAGTGATTGTGGATTTAGATGGAGCATCAAGGACTTCAAATGAGGGGGAGGATGCATTCAATGTTGGAGTTTTGAGGACGAGGATGAGAAGAAAATGATGTTGAAGCGAAACTTTTTTTATATTTTAGTACTATCTTGGGAAATTTTTATCTTTAAACATGTAATTGTAACTTATGAATCGCTTCAATGAGATACGATTTGATTATACATATATAACTTATTTTATGTTAAGTGTTTATTTATTTTAATTTGCACAAGAATTTGTTAATTTACTAATTCAAGCTAATTAATTAAGATTAAAAATAAACTTTTTTAAAAAAAATTAGAAATAAACTACACTATATGGAGTGATGATCTGGCGTTAAGAGTGACAACAGGGGAGATGACAACGAAGAAAGATAGGAATGAGTTGATTATTTACGCCGATTATTTATTTAAGCAAGTAAAAATCACACTTCTAACGTCCGTTTATAAACAACCGGCGTTAAAAGTGTTAATAATTTCTTGCAAAAACACTTTTAACGCTTCGGTTCATTAAACAACAGCGCCAAATAGTGATTTCATATTTACAAAACTGCCACCGCCTCACTTTTAACGTCGATCCTTAAAACAATGGCGTTAACGGTGAATTAATGAAGTCCGATATTTACAAAACTGCCACCCCCCCTTTTTAACGTCTAGTTTTTGGTTAATCGGCGTAAACCTTTACCGTCTAATGTATATTTTCCACTAGTGAATAAGTCTCGTGGATGTCATTAGAGAAATAATATATAATATCTATATGTTTTCTAATTAAAAAAAAACAACTATATGTTATACATCCTTTTCCAACTATTATCACATTGTCATTCGTTAAGACCAGATTGAAGTCATAAATTCTATGTTAAACATGATATAACATCAAACACATAGAAAATGGAAGAAGGCATGTTTAGTGGAGAAATAAAAGCTTTACGCAACTAACATTACCAGTAGTTTTTGGTTGATATATGAAGAAATATATGCAACTGTAATCACTTTAGACAATAAACAATAATAACATATAGGATATGTTTCAAAATATAAGTCTAAATACCATCAAAGTTACAAAAAATTGCAATATTTCACAGTTAAGAAGAATTAAAGTGAATATAGTCAAAAGTCATGTTTGGGACATTTATAAATATCACATATAATATAAGTTGCTATGGATTTAGTTCACTGTCCTATGACAATATATACAGTAGCTTGGATCCTCCCATCATGTATTAAACAAAACTAGTTAGTTCAAATATCATTCATGAAAGTTGTAAAAAAAACATAGGAAACAAAAATGTTAAACAATTGTTATAGACATTACACTCTCATCCAAAAGAACTAATTCCACATTATCTCCAAAATGTGGTTGCAATAAATTTGGTTGTTTCCAAAGGCGTATAACTCTAACTTTGATCGTCCATTCATCTTTGAATGGAGAAATGTCACAAATAAAAGTAATAGGTGTAGCCATAGTTAAATCTTTGAAGTGACTCAAAAAAAAAACTCTAAAAAAATAAGAATATCTCTTTACTCTATCCTTTAGACGTATATTTAAAGATGAAAATGTACATGATGATGGATATATTTACACAGAAATATGTATTGCTTCATTTGTGAGAGACTTTTTAGAAATTATACTTTACCGTTAATAAAATATAAATGCATGATTGAATGAATTTTTAATGTACAAGCCATTTGTGTACATGGCTCGAAATCAAAAAGGCATCATGCAATAAATATAGAAGGATTTATAGATCACAATTAAATGCACTTTATTGTTTCATCACAGGTCATATACTACATAGTTGCACGAGAATGTATATTTGGTGAAAATAAATAATTTTTGATTTATAATTTGTCTTCTGAAAATAAAAAAAACCACCTTAAATATAATGTTTTAATAGCTCATACACGGATTCTAACACGTGTATCTCTTCGTATCTCTCTATATACAAAGCATCCATGATTTCCCAAAAATCTTATAAATGTCTATAAAAAAAATTATAAATATCATGAATTATTTTATCCGGTTGACATTGGAACAAGTATCACATTTTATTGTTATCCTTATTTGGATTACATTGAAATGGGTACCACATCTCATTGGCATGAGACAAAGTTATGATAACAAATTTTTATTGAAAATAATATAGTACTCTTTGCTTATCATAGTTAATAAAGGACAATTATTTTTTAGTAGCTCTAAATAAACTAATTGGAAATGATTGATAATCCCCAATACCAATGCAAGTGGAAGAATAAATGTTTTAATAGCTCATACATGGATTCTAACACATGTATCTCTTTATATACAAAACATCCTTATTTTCCTAAAAATCTTATAAATATCTAACCAATAAATTATAAATATCATAAATCCATCCTTATTTTCACTATGACTGATAATCCTAAATACTAATGCAAGTGGGAGAATAGATGTTTTATAATTTATAATTTATATTTTTGAAAAAATCACCCTAAATATCATTTTCTAAATGTGGAATGTTTTGCAATTGTCAATTAAATTTTGTAATTACTCTGAAGGTGACATGTGGCAAAAGTTTCCAACCATGATTTTTGTTTTACTTTTTAGTTGCTTTAAATAAATTAATTGGGAATGATTGATAATCCTCAATACCAATGTCAGTGGGAGGATAAATGTTTTAATAGCTCAAACACGGATTCTAACACAAGTATCTCTATATATACAAAACGCTCTTTATTTTCCCGAATATCTTATAAATACCTCTATCCAAAAATTATAAATATCACAAATCCATTCTTATTTTTAGTTGCTTTAAATAAATTAGTTGGAAATGATTGATAGTCCTAAATACCAATGCAAGTGGGATAATAAATTTTTATAATTTATAATTTATAATTTATGATTTATCTCATCCTTATTTTTAGTTCCTTTAAATAAATTAGTTGAAAATGATTGATAATCTTAAATACCAATGCAAGTGGGAGAATAAATGTTTTATAATTTATAATTTGGGAAAAATCACCCTAAATATCATTTTTTAAATGTGGAATGTTTTTCCAATTGTCAAAAAGGAATTTAAATTTTATAATTATTCGAAGGTGACATGTGACAAAAGTTTTCAACCATGGTTTTTGCTTTATAATATTTATAGATATAGATAAAAGGCAAGGTGAAGAAGAAATGATTGATAATTTTATAAATAATTTTTAAAAGTGGAATGTTTTGTCAAATGTCAAAAGAATTTTTAATTTTAAAATGACTCTCAAAATGATACATGGCATTACTTTACATCCATGGTTTTTGCTTTATAATTTTTATAGATAAATATTATTGCCTTCAATGAGAAGATTCCTAATCCAAAGAATGTCTATAGAAGTATCTTGGATCCTCCCATCCTACATTAAAAAATATTAAGAAGATCAAATATTAGTCATGAAAGAATTTGTAAAAACATATAGTTAAAAAATGTTGAGCAATGGTTATAGATAACCCATTCTCATCCAAAAACAGGAACTCTACATTACCTCCTAATTGATGTTGCAAAAAAATTGATTTTTTTCCAAAGTCATATCACTCTACTTTGATAGTCCAGTTATCTTTTGATAGAGAAATGTCAATAATAAATTAATCGTTTTAGCCATGAGTAAAAAATAGAAGAAAAAAACTTTATATGAACAAACATTCTCATGAGATGCTTGAATTTTATATTTCCATTTGATTTTCTACATTTTTATAGTGCCTCATTAGGTTGGGTAAAGAGTAAACTTGCATACGGAATATAGGATAAATAACTCAATGATTTAAGTAAATTACACTGAGAAATGATTCATCATCTTGAAATTATTTATTTGCTTTGAAAACATATATAATTTATGACTCTTTGTTTATCACAATTCATGATGTACAACAATTAATTTTTAGTTGTTTCAAATAATCAATTACATTGAAAATGATTGATAATCTTCAATACCAATGTAAGTGAGATGAGAAATATTAGATAATTTTAATTTTTTTAAATAAATATATATATATATATATATATATATATATATATATATATATATACTTTATAAAAGATAAATATTTTTCAATTGTCATAAGAATTTAAATTTTATTATAAATATATAATCAAGCGAATTATATGTATATGCTATTGTATATTTTTTTATAAAAATCTATAGCTTTTATCTTTAGAATAATAATAATATATGATCCACAATTATTAAAAAAATGTTATTTTCCCAAAAACCTATATGTATATACCAATAATAGTATATATTTTATATAAAAAATATAGCTTTTATATTATATATATATATATATATATAACCAGTAATTATTAAAAATGATATTTTCATTTTTTTTAAAAAAATTGTATGAATCAAATGTAGATAATAAATTTAGATGATTGGAAATGAATTGACATTATGGTTTAATTAAATTACATTGGAAAATGATTCATCTTGAAATGTTTTAATTGCTTCGGAAACATATATAGGTGGCATTTGGAATAGCTTATTTAAGCTCCTTTTGACTTATCCGATGACATAGCTCTTATACAAATGTGTTTATGCCATCTCATAAGGAGTTTTTGACTTATTTTCATAAGTCACCGAGAGAAGCTATGGAATTATCATAAGAGCTTATGCACTAAACACCTTATCCGTGTTTTTCACTATTCAAATCCTCTCATGCCCCTTTCTTTCTTTAAGCATTTGATGACATAAGCTCTCATATGATAAGGTCTTAAATATGTGATAAGCTCTTAATTAAGTTGTTTACCCAAACACACCAATAGTGTTAAATGTTGAGAGATAATATAAGGCAAGTGGAAGAATAAATGTTTGATAATTTTATAAATAATATGTAAAAGTGGAATATTTTGCCAAATGTCAAAATAATTTTAATATTAGACTGGCTCTCAAAATGACACATGACATAACTTTCCATCCATGATTTTTACTTTATAATATTTATAGATGTATCCATCCTTTATATGTTTTTAATTTATATATATTAATGTATTAGAATTATAGTGTGATGCATGGAAAATATGGTGAATAATATATAAAATAATAAATATATAAATATGTGTGAGTAATATTATTTTTCTTGCTCCATCTCCCATCTACGAAGAGTAATGTTACTTGTATACACCCTTACAAAGCTTCGTATCATCGTATGTACATTATATATATTTGGTTCAAATGATAAGAGATTTGAACACTTTAAATAAGTGATTAAGGGTTCGAATCTTGATTTTTGTGTGTGGAGAAAATCTGGTTGGGAGGAGAGAACTTACCTTGTGTATCCAAGCGAGTTCTCAGACGGATATTAGTCATTTATTAATGATAACGGATACTTCGTACTTATATCATGATTTATAAAAAAAAATATATGTATTTTTTATATTTCTGCTTGGTATCTTCAAATGTCAGAAAGGTGAGAGATATAAATGTGCTTGAAGCATTTTTCCATTAGCAAATATCATCATCCATCAATCACTACAGATATGCTGAAGTTAGAAATACATATCATTTATGCACAAAAAACTGATCTTATTCTATTTCATTTTACCCTTTGCTTTTCGTTTTACTTGCTGATTCGAAAGTGGAAATTTCCAGAAATTGAGGAAACTT
Organism: Sophora flavescens; assembly: GCA_030762895.1. Classification (NCBI taxonomy): domain Eukaryota; kingdom Viridiplantae; phylum Streptophyta; class Magnoliopsida; order Fabales; family Fabaceae; genus Sophora; species Sophora flavescens. The sequence goes on from JAUPTC010001186.1 coordinate 10,377, forward strand.
CATTTGGGTCCGGCTTCCTAAGGTAACTTGGATTGCCCTCCATCCACCCAACCTGTATTTTTGCTGGCATTGTTAGTTAATTGACTTTGTCCAATTGTCCCCGTTCTTCCTTTCCTTAACTAGTTCCGTGCAATCCTTGTGACATAAAATAAAAGTGTGATTACATAATTCTGGCTTATATGACCTCCCATCCCTCTAATACAAATATCTCCGTTTCTGAATAAAAGGCTTTTAAAGTTTTGCACTATTATTAAACAACGCATTAAATAATATTATGTAATAATAAAAAACTATATTACTAATTTCAAAAAAAAAAAAACTATATTACTTGCCTGAATTGTTTGAGTTTAATTTCTTTACACTGTCGTAATAAAGATTTTTACATTGACAATCAATCAGAAATCACGAAATTGATGACTTTTAAGGTTGTTAGGATAAGAATCAAAGATTTGTAATGATGTGTCAATTTCTGATTGGTTGACAGCATAAAAAACTTTACACTGACAGTGTATACCGATTAAATCCATTGTTTTTTTCAAAAAAGATATTTCATAAATATCAGGAGCTATTGTTTTTTAATTACTTAAATATATAATTGAAAAAAAATTAATAAATAATTCATTAACATTTTAAAACGTCAATCAAAATGAAATAAGGCTAACGGTATGTTTGGTAAGGCCAATCCGTTAGCTTATAACGGATATCATTTAGTGGATGAAAAAATAGTCTCGTTTGATAATACAATAGAGTTTTTTCTTTTATACACTGATTGAAGTAGTGTTTGAGCTTATGACTTATAATTTTTTCTCCCATTTTAATCCTTACTATTTTAATTCAATTTCTCATTTATACTTAGCTAAATAAAATAGAAAATACTAATCTTACTATTCTATAATCCCTAATTCAACTCCTACTATAAAGATCATATCAACATATTATTTATTTATAAAAAATAATTGAAATTAAATTGAAAATTAATATTTTAATTTTTGAAATGATAAATAAATTAAAGAGGAACACTTACCATATAGTGTTATATTACGTATTGTAATATCATTTTAAAATAAAAATAACATTCAATTCTTTGCACTCAAGTTATAGATAAAATTGTTTCAAGGTTTTTACTGATCACTTCTGCCTATAAATAAAAAGTCTTGGAGATGAATGAGTATTACCATTATGGGTAAGAAGGAAATATTGAAAGCATTGTATGAAATAAGTTAAGAAAATATTTGATATAGTGGACTTAATTTGAGATTAAAAAAAAAGTTTCGTATATATAGAGACACAATTCAAATTACTAATGATAATAATGCTATCAATAATAATAATAATTAATGACCAGTGCATCCCACGGGTGAAAAAAATACTAGTAAATATTATACGTAGACACAACAACTACCCACTATTTCAGACAAAAAAAAAATTCAATTCAGCCCCTGAGATTATTACTCTTAATTGAATCACTGACACGAGACCAGAAAAAGGGAAAAAATGCATTATGTATAAACTATTTATTTGATTTGAATGATAGGCTTCACTAACCAAAAAATGTTAATTTATTAATATTGTTAACACTATCAGCAAATATATAATGCTTAGGAGTACTTATTAACTATCTCGTAGTCCACAGATGTGGGGCTCAAAACATCAAAATGGAATTAAGTGTTTGGTAATTGAAATCCGGGCAAGACACGTTAGGAAGAGGAATATTGATGTCCTTACTCCTTAGTTCCTTAGCGGATCTCAAAGACTGTATGTATCATCACGAACATAAAAAGTAATAATGGATAAACACAAAACAGTTGAGCGATGGAAATTAAGCTGGGCAAGCAATAGTAGTTGGCGAGCTTTAATAGCTGAGAGGCAACCAAGAAATTGGTGCTAATTAATTAAATGCAGTTGTGGAAACTGATTGGGACGAGCTGTCTCTACCAAAATAACCAATCTGTTCTATGATTAATTAATTAATTAATTAATAGGTAACGTAGAATTTTTACGTTCCATTGATGGGGAAATTATATGCTCTTAGAATATGATAAGTATATGTTTCAACAGGAGTATTTAACATATATTGATTTTAAACTAAGTTACAGAATTTTTAAGTAACTAATCTAAAATTAATATAAATATCCTTGTGAAGTCTGAACTATGCTTGTACTCAAGAAACGTACAATGATGTCTCCAATATTGAAGCTATGGGATTCACCGTGGTTTGCGTGTCTGTTTGGATGAGCGTTTGATAAAAGTGATTTTGAATGAAATTGATTTTATTAGAATTGAGTTTGAAGTGAAGTGATTTATGTTTGGATGTTTTTGCTTTAAAAGCAAGTTTGATGTAAAACATAATTGTGTGTGTTTGGATGAGCGTTTGATAAAAGTGATTTTGAATAAAATTGATTTTGTAGAATTGATTTGGTTATAATTGAGTTTGCAGGGAAGTGAATTATGTTTGGATGTTTTCACTTTGAAAGCAAGTTTAATATAAAATTTAGTATAAAATTTTCAAGTTAACGTAGAAGCTATTATTTCTTGCTTCAGCTGCAATGCACTTTTGATAGCCTGGAATCACGTTCCGCCTAATTGCCAAACATATGGGTCTAAGCAAAGGATCCATGTCTGAGCATATGATCCACGTCTGGTAAGAAAAAAACGTGGAACCAAACATAGTCAACGTAAATTTTCCAATTCAACGCAAAAACAATTTTTTGTAGCTTTTAGTTAGAATCACTTATGAAGGCAGAATCAATTCTACTAAACAATAACCAAATACCTTATTTTTATTAAAATCACGTTTGACATAAGATAGAATTAATTCTAAAGATTTTCACACTGAAACCAAACACACATTACATGTGTTTAGAAACTCCTATTTCATTATCAAAATCACTTTCTGGATGGAAGCTACTGTAAGTAGCTTTCACTTTTCAATAGTACTTTTGAGGGGGCAATATAGATTTCCAAACACACTGTAATAATAAATTTTATATATATATATATATATATATATATATATATATATGATAAAAGTCATATATTGGTAGTGATGTAACAATTTATAATTGCTTAACAATATAAAAAATTTATATGCTTTAGATTCTTTGGATCCGCTATAGGATTAGTCTTCGCTCAGATATTTAATCACAATTAAGGTTATTCGTCCCTCCCAAAGATGTGTGATGTAGGATTCGAATTCATGTTCTCTCCACCAACTCAGTATATCATTACCATTGAAAAAAAGTGCGTTGTTGATTTCATGAAATAGCTCGCGAAAAACACGTAGCAAAACTATTAAACCAACTTAAGCTGGCACTCGTAATCATTTTATGAAAAAATCTTTTGTATCATTAATTCATAACTTTCTCATTAAAAAAATAATGTTTTTTTTTTTTTCATTTGGAATGAAACATGGGCAGTTGGAGACCGGATGAGCCTATATGTACGATTTTTCACTTTATTTCACCAAATGAATCGATGTGCAAGTATTTCTAAAGATATATGAAAAGAAGTAATAATTCTTTTAATATAGCTAGTGATACCTAATTTTGTAAGAATAATTTAATTCTTAATAAAAATTCAATATCCATTAGTTAACCCATCTATTTTCATAATCTTAGTCTAAAAGAAATAGAGAAGAAAATAGCTCTCTTATCAGCCAAGGAAGCTAATAAGAAGAAAATTCTCAAGGCAAACACTTAGCTACTAAGCATTAACTGCCTTGTGCCCATGCTCTTGCAGATAATATCCAGCATTTTATTTTAGCATCGCCATCATTCAGTTGTATGGCCCTCTCATGTACTGAAGATTAATATTATGACGTAATTTCGAAGACATTGCTTTGCGGCTAACAAAGTCCCACATATCAATCTTGATAAATGGCGGTATAGCACTGAAGAATACAATATCATATAGCATCTTATTAGTTTATTAATATATTTTAATTTTAACTACATATGGCAGTTCCATCACTACCCACACCGAAAGTCAAAGCCTAAAGATAGATATGAGTCATGTCGATTTCCAAATATCACAGCTAATTAAGTCTATTGGGTTGACTCCAACGGTATGAATTTATAACTCACAAGTGATAGGGCACATATAGTAGAAGACTGAAACTATGTTTGTAACATATAAAAATCTTCCTAGAGATCCGTTCCGTCATTAAAATGATTTTATTAAAGATGATGGCAGCTTGTAGCATATATTTGTGTGGGGGAAGTATACACTCTTGTATATTAACCAAAATTATAAATCAATAACTGAACTTGAATATGTCTTAATTGATTATAGTTAAAATAGTATTTGATACATATGTGGGGAAGTTGCGATTTTGGGTAAACTAAACCCACGATGTATAGTCCGAGTGGCTAGTAATTCGACCCCTTTAATCATATGTTCAGGGTTTTTCGAATCCTGGTGATGGGAATAAAGTTGTATCTGTTGGTAGGGGAGTTGCCCCTTAACTGATACACTACTTTCTCGAGGGATTAGTCCTATGATTACCGGTTGTAGGGATACCACGGATTCTATCCCGGACCTAAAAAAAAAAAAAAGAAGAAGAGATTAGGAGACTGGCCACCGTGACAAAGGATCAACCACAATTTATTCTCTTATAATAGAACAGCTTTTCTGAGGCAAACTTTTCTGTTTTCATTTGTAGATTTAATTTTGTCAGCGTGAGAAAACTCATGTTAAAAAATTGGAGTAGTTAATAGGGATGTGTAGGTATGGATATGATATAGATAAGAACAAAAAGACTTTAAATTGCTATTTCAATCCCAATTAGGGGATGAGGAAGCTGTAAAAGAGGGAAAACGGGGGGAAGCAAATAGGAATATAAGTAAACCGTAAATCTTTCTCACACACACAAATAAAGAAAAAAGAAGAAGGATTCTGTAAAACTCTTAGTCAATCGTCCTATCAATCTCAACCAATGATTCTATTAATTCTTAAAATATTTATGATTTATTTCTGAAGTGGACCAACAAGGGAATTCAAAACCATATTGAATGACTGATGTGGATGTATAAACTCTGCCATGCATGGTCCTTGTTTTCGGTTTTTTGCCAAGGATGCCGCCTTAAATGCAAGTTGAGGTGCCATTTCGTTTTCTTTTTCTTTATTTTAAACTAATTCAAATAGCAAAGGGAGAATTTTGGAACTAGCATGTTAAGTGCGGCATAAATCCTCTTCAAAGGCAAAGTGAAAACAACTAGTGTCAGACAACTCTTTAATTGGAAATAAAGTTTCTTTTCAAAGTTTAGTAGTTAGTTTTCACATCCAACAGATTGATAATATGTATTCCAACTCTCATTAAATACCCTCAATCTTCTTATCCTCATTTTTATTTTGAAAAATAAAGATCACTAACTTAACCATTAACACTGAGCACAAACAGAGAACTCAAACAGAACCATTACAACCATGAAATGTAGCGAAATGTTGCCTTGTCTTTTCATAGTTTAACAGTGGTGGCGTTTGGAAGAAGTTTATTTATTTAAGCTCCTTTTGACTTATCTGATGACATAAGCTCTTATGTAGTGTGTTTGACAGAGCTTATAAAAATAACTTATGCAATCCCATAAGGAGTTTTTGACTTATTTTCATACATCACTGGAAGAAGCTTATGGAATTATCATAATAGCTTATGCACTAGACACCCTCTCCATTTTTCACTATTCGAATTCTCTCATGCCCCTTTCTTTCTTTAAGCACTTATGACATAAGCTCTCATGCGATAAGGTCTTATGTGATAAGCTCTTAATTAAGTTGTTTACCCAAACGCACCCAGTATCTAGCAGCCCATAATTTTATTTTTATCGTTGTCTTTACAAACTCCCAATAAAAAGAAACTATAGAAAGTTCACTTACATGAACTTATCCAATAGAGTGGAGTATAATCTTTCTTAATCATCATAAGCAAAGTTGGTTGATTTGAATTCAGTAAAAATTTATCAAAAATAGTAATAAAAGTTACATGAGACGACCAACATAGATAGCTCGGGGATATTGTTGCTGCAGCTGTGGCCATTGAACAAATAGTTGATCAGCCATCCGCAACTTGTACAGGAGCAGGCCACTCAAGGAGAGCCTTCTCACTCTTGCAATACTCTCAACGTAGAAAATTGACGACCATCTGATTCCCAATACCTATGCACAAGGTTAAGCATACTTCAGTAGCATCTAAAATAATCCAATGAATTGGATAAATGAGTTTCAGGAAATGATAATAGAATAATGAAGGGGATAAGAACCTTAAACATGAATGCAATTGCACAGAGGGGAATGCAAGTTCCAGGTCCATTGCAAAGTATCTGGATAGTTGCAATACAGAATTACTTTTTGTTACAAAGTAACATAAATTAATGATAGAAGCAAGTAAGGATAGACATAGTACTACCACTTCAGGTCTAATTTTAATCATTAGCCATAACGCATGCGCCATTGCAATTAAAGTAGTCCAAACTGAGGTTAAATATGATTGACCAACTTCCCTACTCCGATATATCTTCATGAACTATGCAGTATTATCACTAGCCCTTGTTCCATTCTGCAGTAAAATCTATTTCTGATCAGAATCTGTAAAGCAGTGACACCAAGCAGGAGTAAAATTCAGAACCCATCAAGATCTTTTAAAAATTCAAATATTGCACCCATTCCAATAGAAGAAATTAGAGAACAGAGAAGGTCAAGGATGAGAGATATAATCCTCTATTTCCTATCCCCAATTCTGCAACTGGAAAAAGTACAAGAATTGCAAACCAGGAAGAACGGCAGATATCAGAAATGAAACTATTGGTATCATACAGAAAATACTGACTTCGATAAGAATTTAATATTTGATAATAATTTCAACCAAGGTTTATATCAGTCAATGAAAGACTAGAAACTGCTTGCAACAATTAGCAATTGGATTCCTAGACATACTCCTGCAAGAAACCTACACGAGACAGGGAAACATTCCTTCGAATCTACTTACCAATAATATTCAAACATCAATAGGTTGAATCATTAGTAGTCATATTTATAATCATCAGTGATCAGTCATGTCAAATTCTTCTCACACCCAAATATACAGGACTTTAGCCAATATATTATCCCCAAACAAAAAGAGTTTCACGGAATCTCCGGATCTTCAGAAGGCAATGTAAGACATAAAATGTTAAACATCTCTAGTACCAGTCTATTACGTGTACCATCAATAATGGATCCATATATTGCAATAAAGGAGAGTTGCATCCCTGGGCGCAAAAAAAGCATGCACACTATTATTCGGCGTAGATTCAAGCAGAAACTGCAAGAGAGTTCATTACATAAAAAGGGCTTCTAGAAACAAGCAAAAATAGCACCTCAGCTGCAAGGGAGTTCTCCAACAATTGAGCTTTCTGAAGACTCATATTATCAGTAGCAGCAGCAATGTAGAATCTTGGATTAAACCTGTCCTTCTGTAACACTGCCAATAGATTGAGCATCTCAGCAGTATGACCACCTACAGCAGAATAAAACTAAAACTTAATTGTGAATTTGTCATAAAATGTTTTGATATGGATGGAAAAGAAAAAATGAGGTCAAACCTGATCCTAGAATAATAAGGGTACTAACAGGTTTTGAAGCACTTTTGCCTAAGGGCCTGCTGCTACAATATATGACATAAAGGAGACGAGCAAAGATTAAGGTGACAACAAAAATGGCACTGGAAAAGGTAGCAATTGAAGCCACAGTAGAGAAGCTGCAGCCATTGCCTTTGTCCATCAGAGGCGGCTTCAAGATTTCAGTTAGAGCTACACTTGCATCTTCCCTACAGAATTCAGGAGAAAATCAATGGAGTAAAAATGATTAGCTTCATAATTTCACATTGATCAAACAATCAATAGCAACCAACAAGCAAGTGTACCTACACAGTACACACTTATATACATAACTACATATAAGTGAAAGAGAGATACAAATATACAATGCATTATAACAACCAACATAATGCATAGAAATACAAAGGAAGTGTACATGATTCCATCAGGCTTTTATGTAACATTACACAGTTAAAAGTAGATGCATAGTCTTAGAATCCAGTCAACTTCAAAATAAAACGTTAAAACTTGATGCATGGTCCTACTATATCGGATTACCCCCCGACCCCCACCCCAACACACACACACACACAAATGAACCTTAAAGAAAAACACACAAATATGTCATAAGAAGTCCTTTATCTCAACAATATTATGCTTGTTATCATTTATAGGCTATTTCTTTACAGCTAACCAATGCAATGATTGATCTTAATAGAACTTATTGCATATAAATGGAAAAAATAATCTACTACTGCACCAAGTCTCAGGTTTATATTATAGAGTAGATTATGAACAAGGTCGCAACGAGATAGTGGAAAAACATTTTGAAAATGGAGTCACAACATTTTTATTGAAATCAAATAAAAATGGAAAGCCTAAAAAATTTAAAAAACAAAACAATATTTAAAACCAGGTAAGGTTCAGAAGTTGATTGTGCACAACGAAGGCTGGAAACTAATCCCACGGCACTTTCTGATACACCTAGGGGTGGGTTTTGTAGCAATTTTGGACCAGACCCGCACACCAAACCCATGGGTTGGGTTAGTTCAAGGGAATTTTTTCCATTCAGACTGACCTACTCGAAAGTGGGGTGGGTCAAACCCGTGGGTCCAATATACATTGAAAAAAGTCCTGCTAAAATAAATGTCAAAATACGAAATCTAAAAATTGGTTACACATAACATGTCTTTAATTAAAAACTATCAATGTCCCAAATAAACTAAAAAGTCATATAATCGGTCTTAAACAAATATAATAAGTTTCAAACAAGATACATAAACATAACAAGTCTCACTAAGTTAACATAAGTATGAAATAAACTAAAGCATGCTAACAAGTCCCAACAGCCGTAAACAACTAGCCACATTAGCCAACTGAATTCAATGTCATCACACATATTATATGGATTGACATAATCATTATCAAAGCGATAAATTGAATTTTCATCACAGTAGTTTGTTAAATGCTTCACGAGTTTTTCATATCTATTTTTCTTGGTTGTTAAAAAATGGGACCATGTGACCAAAATACCTACACCTAAAACTCAATTGTCACTATAGAAAAGTCAGAGAAAAGCAACTTGAAATGCCACAGTAGTTAACTTCATTAAAAAAGCAATTACTTGGGTGGGTTGGGTTTGTGCAGTTGGCCCTTTCCAAACTCGCTACACAACCTGTACCTCATGGATTGGATTATTTTTCAACCCAAACCAACATGCGAACCCAATCCAGCCTGTGTTTTGTGGGTTAGGTAGGGTCAAAACCCATGGATTCATAGATTGACCAAACTAGGTCAGTCGATTGTGCACGAAGATGGGTGCTAGGGCACACATTCTATAGGGTTGGGCCTTCAAGCATACACTGTCTCCAACCTGAAATTGTAGATCACGCCTTCTCTTGTCCGCTTGCTGTTTCATGGGGTGCTGGGCTTTGAAAATATTAGCCTTTGATTCGTCCAGAATTTGAAAATATTAGCCTTTAATTCGTCCAGAATACCATCTCTTTCTACTGTCATCACATTTACAGCTTCTACCTTCGATGGATATGTCCCTGCACGTATGATTGGTGGTGGATCACGGCCATACACAGCTCTGAAGCGTGTCATTCCTGTGGATTGGTGGAAATTGCTGTTGCAACAAATTCTGCCCAGGGTAGCCATTGTGGCCACTGTTTGGGCTTGTCCCCCACAAAACATCTCAGATAGTCTTCTAAACACCGATTCACTACCTCAGTCTGCCCATCGGTTTGTGGAGTGATACACACAGCTGTATTTTAGTCGAGTCCCCGCTTGTTTGAATAATTCTGCCCAGAATTGACTCAAGAATAAGCGATCCGGCCAGACACATTGGACTCTGGAAACCCATGTAATCTGACTATCTCACTAATAAAAACCTTGGCTACATCCCTTGCAGAGAATGGGTGCGATAGGGCTAAAAAGTAAAAATTGAACAAATTTAGTCAATCTGTCCACCACCACCAAAATGGTATCCTTGCCCTGAGCTCTAGGTAAACCTGAGATGAAATCTATGGAGATATCACTCCATATCTGAGTAGGAACAGGCAGTGGCTGTAGAAGCCCTGCTGGAGCTAATGTTTGATATTTAGTAGTCTGGCAAATATGACATTCTTCAACAAACTTCTTCACATCCTTCATCATACCTTTCCAATAGAACACTGCCGCGACCCTTTTAAAAGTTCTGAATACTCCAGCATGTCCCCCCATGGCCGTGGCATGAAATTCTAGGAGAATAAGTGGAATCCTCCGAGTTTTGGGGCAGGACCAACTTATCTCTGAAATACAGCCTCCGCTCTCTTATTTTATAGTCCCCATGAGTTTGCGGGTCAATGACTATCTCCTGTATCAGTTGTTGTATTGCTGGATCGTTAGCAATTTCTGCTTCCCACTACTGCCATTCCTGCATTTCCACCCGAGAAAAAGCTGCATACATCATTTGGCGTGATAATCCATCGGCTGCCTTATTTTCATATCCAGGTTTGTAGTGAATTTCAAAATCAAACCCCAATAATTTTGAGGTCCATTTGTGATGCTCTTCCTCCAACAGGTACTGCTCAGTCAAGAATTTCAAGCTTCTCTGATCAGTCTTGATAATGAAGCGTCTTCCTGTCAAATAATACTTCCATTTCTGGGCTGCCAACACTATTGCCATCAATTCCCTCTCATAAACCAATTTCTTCTACGCCTTTTCTGAGAGAGTTTGGCTCATAAATGCTAATGGTTTGCCATCCTGTATTAAAACAGCTCCAAGACCTTTGCTGGAAGCATCAGATTCCACCACAAAAACCTTAGAGAAAAATCCGGTACAGCCAGTGTTGAAAGGGATGCCATAGCTTTCTTTAATTCACCAAATGCCCATTCTGCTTCTTGAGTCCACTGAAAAGCTTCTTTCTTGAGTAAGTCAGTCAGGGGTTTAGCTATAGTGCCATAACCTTTGACAAACCTTCTACAATAACCGGTTAATCCAAGGAACCCCCTCAATGCTTTGAGATCCTTTGGACTAGGCCAGTTGAGCATGGCTGACACTTTCTTTGTATCTGCAGCTACCCCTTGGGTTGAAACCACATGCCCAAGGTATTCAATCTCCAACTTTGCGAACTCACACTTCTTCCTATTTGCAAACAGAGTGTTGACCCGCATAAGTAATAATACCTGTCTCAAATGGATTATATGCTCATCCACACAGCTGCTGTATATGAATATGTCATCGAAAAATACCAACACAAATTTCCTGAGATAAGGTCGAAAGACTTCATTCATCAAGCCTTGAAAAGTAGATGGGGCATTGGTGAGTCCGAAGGGCATCACCAAGTATTCATAGTGCCCTTCATGCGTCCTAAACGCAGTTTTTGGTATATCTTCATCTCTCATTCGGATTTGATGATACCCGGACCTTAAATCTAATTTGGAAAAGATTTTTGCTCCGGGATTGTAATCCGATTTAATGCCCTATAATCCACACAAAATCGCCAACTAGCATCCTTCTCTTTTACCAAAATAATAGGGCTAGCATAAGGGCTTACACTAGGTCTAATGATTCCAGTTTTCAGCATATCATTCACCAATTTTTCAATCTCAATTTTTTGATGATAGGGTACCAGTAGGGTCGCAAGTTTGGAATTTCAGCTCCTTCTTTCAGCACTATTGCATGATCCTGCCTTCGAGATGGTGGCGACCCTTGAGGTTCTTGAAAAATGTCATCAAATTCTGCCAATACTTGCAGAATTCCCTCTGGCATCTGTTTCAGCTCTTCCCCTTCCTTCAATGTTGTCACTCTGCATTCTACCAAGAAGGTCTCCTCCTCGGGTTGTAATGACTTGATCATACTCTTGAGTGTTGCAGCTGTCACACTCGGTAGGATCCCCTTGGATCATATATCTCTGCCCCCCTACCTTAGCCTCCATAGTGAATTTATCAAAGATTGCTTTTAACTCACCCAACTCCTTAATCCACTCCATGCCAAGCACCACATCTATTCCATCCAATGCAAATAGGTAGAAATTCTGAATTAAAGGTAAATCCTGTAATGTCAGATGAAGTTTCGAACAAACCCCTTTGTTTTCACACTATGGCCATCTCCCACTTTCACCCAATATGGTGCTGTATCTTTTATTGGTAATTTCAGCATCTTCACAACAGATTGCAATGAAATTATGTGAAGCACCACAATCAATTAACACCAGAATTCTTCTTCCTTGTAATTCTCCCCACAGTTTGAATGAATGCTTCGAAGTCATCCCTACCATGCTTTTAAAATCTAATGTGGTTTGCACTGGTGTTCCTGTCTATTGGATTTCCTCTTCTTCCTCATCTTCCTTGTGACCTTCCTCCTCGATAATCATGATCCACAGTTGCTTGTTTTTACACACATGGCCATGTGAGAACTTCTCATCACACCTATAGCACAGCCTTTTCCTCCTTTTCTCCTCATACTCTGCACCAGTCATTTTTTTTTCCAATTCTGCCTTCCTTCCTCTGCACCTCTATTACCACCCATTTTTGTTTCTCCTTCATCAACACCTCATTTACCTCCTTTTTCCCTAAACTACTGAATATATTGCGATTCCACCCCGTTCTGCCATTAGAATTTGTACCCATTCCTCCTTCCTTCCTCATGGTTACGTTTCTTGCTTCCACTAACAGCGCTAAATCCAACAATTCTTCTAAGGAATTAAGGGGATGTAACCTGAGTTCAGCTCTTACCTCTTCTTTCAACCCGTTCATGAAGATTCCTTTGAGATAGTTGGAATCCACAATCTTAAGTAGGCCTGAAATCTCTTTGAACTTTTCCCTGTAATCGGCCACTGATCCTTCTTTCTTCAAGCCCACCAGCACTTCGAATGGATTTTGTGCCAGATGAGGTCGAAAATGGCGCGACAACGCATTCTTGAACTCTTGCCAATCTTGATTCTCGGTTCTCACTTCCCACCATTGGAACCATGTCAGCGCCTTACCCTCCAAAGCAACAAGCGCTACTTCCAGTTTCTCCTCTTCCATAACCCCTTTCAACCGGAAGTATCTTTCTATATTCCCGATCCATCCCGTCGCGTCGTCACCATTGAACATCGGAAGTTCAAGATTCATCCATTTCCACTCTTTCTCTGATTTGTGTCTGGCCCCATGCGACGCATCATTATCGTCATGCGTCGGTGTCTCTGTCGGCGTTGGCGTTTCTCGGCTCATCGCCTTTAGTTGCGCGAGCACAACTTGCATCGTTGCATCCATTCCCCTGCGCCACTCTTCATCTTGCGCAGCTCTACAATTCATCTCGTACAAACTCCTTTCAACATTTTCCATTCTTGACTCCATGTTCTTCCTCACCATGAATTCTCTCCCTCGGGACGTAACGGCTTTGATACCAGTTGATAGAATCAACTAGTAAAATGGGAAAATGAGGGATTTAGAACAGAATTATGATTGAATATGCTTCTGTATTGGGAAACGCCTCTAGGTCAATGTGACCTAGATGATGAATACAAGATACGGATACAACAATGGGCTAATTCGAGAGGGCCCAATACTTTCCCACTTCTGACTAACTTCACATGCGCTCTCCTCTAGCTCTTATTCCCTATTTATACATTATTCTCTCTGCCTGAGTTGTAGTCTGTTATAGAGTTAGTTAGTTACAACCGAATTCCCCACTCTTATTTTGCTCACATAAACCTTCCTAATGATTGGTCCTCTCCTATCAGTAACCAATCCAATTCAAAACATTAGATCATGCCATTTGAACCCCACAATACAACCGCAGATGAGGTGGACTGAATTAGACATGCCTAAAACTAAAAAAGGATAAATAAAGACAACGTTATTCCAATGACTACCATCTTGTTCATTGTAACTCAGAATTTCAGTTCACAAATTTCTTCATCTTTTTGAACAAAAGACTATCCTACCAGCAACCAAGATTACGCATATAGCATGTGAAAAAGTGCTTCCCAAGCTCTATTTTCTATAGTGCACAAATTGAAACCAGCAACATCAACACTGACAACCACATGTACTCGACTCAAACTTTATCATTATGTGGGGGCTTTGATGAGCATGATGGACCATGAGGAAAGAGAACATGACACAAACACTTACAGGAGGGGGGTTTACTTTAACAGTGTTGTTCGGCATATTTTCCAATGCTACCTACTGAAAGATTTACCAGCCCCAGAAAGGAAGTACAAGTCAAATATAGATATCTTATTTCTTTGAAGAGCTGAAAGTCTGAAACCATAAAATAATTTGAACCCTGTTCAACTAAGTTTTTAACATTAACAAGCAAGTTACATTAACATAAATAGAACAATAATCCATGTTTTACTTCGCATCATAAAACAACCGCCTCGACAAAGATTCACATGACATAATAATGCTGACACTGAGATACATATCTTGGAAAGTATTGAAGATAAATGTTAGCATCCTTCAGAAATTCCTCTCACTTCATTTTTAACTTATTTTTATAAGTACTTCGAAACCTCAGAGGTGCAATGAGCTATTCAAATTTCAAAAACAAGTTCGACCCAAGGCATTTTTTCCCCACAACAATAGAGATAGCACAATTGCTGTAGTACTTCAATTTGCACAGTGAAACACTGAAATATATCAGAAGTTCATCAAATTTGCTGTGCAGTTAGAGCACGACATAAACAGAAGTATCCTGCTCACACATAAAGTACCATTCTGCTTTCAAGATTAACCAAAGAGATCTAGCTTTCACCAAATATTCGAATAAGTCAAGTTCATCAAATTTGCTGTGCAGTTAGAGCACGACATAAACAAAAGTATCCTGCTCACACATAAAGTACCATTCTGCTTTCAAGATTAACCAAAGAGATCTAGCTTTCACCAAATATTCCAACAAGTCCCTTAAATCAAACTGAATCAAATAGACATTTTATCAAACATGTTAGAAAAAACACACAACTTACCCATTTAGTTTACTTAGATTCATACACAAGTAAAATTACTCGCATTAGTTCAAATGACCCACACCAAAGAGAGATCTAAACTACATTTGTATATCGGCTTATAACATTTAGAGGGGGGAGGGGAGGATAAACCTTTTCCGATGAAGTAATGAAATAATATAATTACCTTCACAGATATGATTGAGTAGAGTAATGCTTATGCAATCTCTGGAATGGTTTTCTCTGGCTCTACACAAAAACCATAAATTAAGTCTTAACTCAGCAATTGTAACTCCAACTGATAAACTAAGTCTTAACTCAGCAATTGTAACTCCAACTGCTATTAAGACCATAAATTAACTAAAGTATATCCACAGAGACGACTTAATGGCATGCTTAAGATAGTAAAGGGAACCGGCAACTTTTCATCTGTATAATATTGTGGAAGTATACACAAAAGGCATATCAACGAAGGAGATTGGCTGCAGAATATGGTCATTAGCTAGAGTTTGATATACATTAAGACGAAGAAATATTTTTTTCCCACAAAACAAAGAACAAAATTTAACAAAATCAATCTCAGAGTGACCCATAAAAGCCCGTTTGGCATAACAAAATTTAACAAAGTCAGATTGAACACCATTACCACATATTGACAAAACAATGAACAAATAACCAAAACCATAGTCCAACACAAACACGTGTTTCATTCCCAATATATACAAACAAACCAGAAGCCATAATTCTCCCACCCTCAATGGGTATGAGGAAATGCAAACAAATTTATCAATAGCACCATTTAAATTCCATTAACCAGAATGATTTTAAAAAGATTAAATTCCAAATTCATCAATAGCGCCATTTAAACTCCATTAACCAGAATGATTTTAAATTCCATTCAAATTCCTTACTCCAACCCATACCCGGACAAGCTTTCACGCCATATAGAGCTGCGAGTTCAATCATAGTTAACTCAAGCTTCTGTACATAACTTCGAGCACGAGTCCCATGTCACTAAGCGATACAACAGGATATGAAACGGCTTGGTGTGGACCATGAAATGTAATGCACCTCCCCTTTGGGTGTAGTGAAGTCCAGCTCCTATTTGTTCTAAGTCCTTCTTGGGGATTAATAAATTATGATCAGTTCTTCTTTTTCCAACAGTACACGTATGTGGATGTTGCAAGGACAAAAGAGAATCACATATTATGAGATTTTCTATCAGAGACCAGTTTTTCCTCAAGTTTTAATGCATCCAAATTGTTCACAATTCCCAGTTTCCAGACCTCAAGATTTCTCAAAATTCCCATTCCCTGTTCACCATGACGTGATTAATTCCATAATATGTTTCATTACCTACTCTTGTTTTGAAATTAACTTATCATCTATGTAGTTACCAAAGTCCAAAAAATGCCATTTTAAAAAATGGGTAAAAGTAAAGTTTCAATTTTCGAAAACAAAAACAACTTCAAGCTGAAAGTTTCACAGATTTACTATTGACCATGGCACTGGGAATGTGAAATCGGCCAAAACGAAATTTATTCACAAAGAAAATTCAAATAGAGCTTTAGAATATAGCAGAGATTAGAAGGAAAATAAAAAATCCAAACATGCAAGCAAAATTGGAAGACGCAGAAATGAATGATATAGAAATAACTGATACCTGGAACGAAGATTTGCTCTCTCTGATGTGAGAAACTTGAATGTCCGAATTCGTGACCTGACAGTTGAGGAAAATGGGTACGAAGTCTCAGATCAGAGCCTCAGAGTTCAATGTGTTCCAAGAAAGAAGAGGTTCAGTTTTGGTGAAGAAATTGGAAGAGAAAGAGGTGGGAATAATATTAAGAGAGGTAGGAAAACTAAAATCCTATTTTTTTAGGTTTTGTTTGGATTTGGTTTTAGGAGGAGAGCAACACCCCCAACACATTCATATCTACTCAACACAATATTTTAAATCTTTTTTTATTATTAAATTACTATTAACAAACCTATTTACTTTAATTATTTGTTAAAAATCATCATCCATCCCTTCTTCTCACTCGTCTCCATCCATATTTGAATTTATTATTTTTTAAACTAATTTTATTGTTTTATTAAATTATTTAAATATTTTTTTCATAAAAAATGAACAATTTATCTAAATTTATTTACTATAAGCGCGGGATTTTGTGCCAAAAATTGAATGGTAGCGCCGAATTACACATTCTTTGCGAAACCCAACAGGGTGAATGAATTTTGAATTTTATTTTTCTAATAGTTTGTTGTTCTTTTATCCCAGGTTGATGCATTTCTGATGTTTCAGAGAGTGCTATATTTTGTTTAAAATATTGAAATATAGGTTGGCTG
>JAUPTC010001187.1:0-27695 GCA_030762895.1 Sophora flavescens
CGCGGGGACCTATAACAAAAAAAGTTCAACTCCTGTGGACCAAACCCAACAAAAAGTCATATAGGAATGCGATTTCAAATAATTTCCCCTTATAGGGGACCAAAAAGTTCATTAAACTCGTTTTTTAGACACTCAAGTTTTTCATTTTTGCCAAAAATAGTCTCTATTAATTTTAATAAATTTTTATTTTACTTCTATGAATTAGCTTTTTTATTTTTTTCAAACGGTTAACTCCATAGGAAGGTACTTCTTCAACCCTCCTCCCTCAACGAACAACGATGCCTCTGCACGCAAAGAAATAACCGTGAACTCCCAAAAACCGACCAACATGCTAAAAGACTAACAAAAAAGAAATGTTGCACGCTAACTGCAAAAAGAATCCATCACATGCATGCAATAACTTGAGATGCGAATGAAAAAGGGTTAAAAAAAGAGAAATTCAATTGCGAGGATTAAAAAAATATTTGGTAGTAAATTAAATGCAATAAAAAAAAACGTATATACCTAAATGATAAATAAGACTTGTTCAATGGTTTATGGATTAAAGGGTTTTGAAATCCACACTTCTCCAAGGGTTCCGAGCAATGCCCAAAAAATGAAAGGGTTGTAGGTTTTTTATTTTGTTTACATAAGTCCAGGTTGATATATTGGTTTTTTTGGTAATAAGTTTATAGTATTGATATTACGCATAACTAATTGCTATATTACGCATTATATATTCATTGCCGGAAAACAATAGGCCACGAGGAGAGACGTAGGGCCGAGAGATAGTGGAACCGACACTTAAAATCATAGGGCCAGTTTTGTGATATTAAAGAGTACCCTCGTCTCCTGCACTTATTGCTTCTCCATCTTTTTCCTTAACTTGTTTTTGCACATAACTTCTCGTGATCAATATTCTTTTCTATTTATAAGACCCTTTTGTTCTCAATTGCTATGCCATTTTTGGCCAAGGAGTGACACACGTGGTCTATGATCACTTTTGTTCTTCCATTTTCTTTTGTATTTAAGTTTATTTTATATTTTCTATCTGCTGGATGAATGTGATTTTTTATAAAAATGGAGCCACGTACGGGTAAGTGGGGAAACTGAGATATGATTATCAGTTTGGTGTAGGTGCACCACCCATTAAAGTGGGGTATTGATACACCATCCATATATCATATTGAGGTTGGCCATTCAACTCAACATTATGTCATGTAATAACCCAGAGTTGAATGGGTGATCTCTAACCATAAATGACATATGAGTGATGGTAATCAATATACAATTTTAGTGGATGATATATCATAGCCTTCATCATGATTATCGAGGTTATGGCTTAATTTATATGCAAAGAAGCTTTTTGTATTTTTTTTTGACTTTATTAATTAAATGAGCGGCTTGTATTACTGCTCTCGCATCTGAGCACCCTCCCTATATGAGGCATGTGAAAGTATATCATAGTGAACGAGCGGCTGGTAGGATGAGCAAATATAGTACTTGCCGTAAGGACGTTGAAGATGTTATAGGGTGATAGAGACAAAAGATTAATGTTTTAGCGAAATGTCAGTTTCGATTACGACATAAATTCAACTACTCTTTTCGATCCACGTATAAGAAATAAATTATTTTTTTTATAAAAAAAAAATGAATCTTTTTCCCCATTCAAAATATAAGAAACATTTATTAATTTCATACATATTTTCAATATTGCCCCTTATAATTACTATCGATAATTATAAGCCATCAAAATATTAATTAAAATTAAGAAGGGGGTGTTTTAAAAATTTATATAAATATTAATTATAATAACTCATTTCACTATATTTTATTGAGACGTATATTTGGTGATTTTTATTTCTTATATTATAATTCGGGAGTGATCATGCTTATTGCTATGTTCCGCATAAAACCATGAGGACTACATCGTTTCAATTAATTGTTTTACGATTTTCATAATGCCCACAGGGACGGCACTCAGACGATTTGGCGTCAATCCATATAGGATAAAGTTTGAATGATTTATATGTATTTCACACTTTCACGATGAGTCACGGCTAAAGTGTGTTATCCACTAATAGAAAGTGACCAATAATATGCTAGAGTAATTGACCGGATTTCCTTTCCTAGCATTAAAAAATTCAACATATATCTTTGAGATTACGAAGTAGGGCTATCAATTATGTACAAGAGAATTCACTTCACTAATCACGCGTAATCAATGTGGTGTCAAAATGAGTTATTTGGATCAAAAAACTTATTTGATAGTATGAAAAAGCCATTGATCAGCACAAACCACGCTTATCCATTCAAGGTAAAGCAACAAATAATCAAATAAAATATGCCTAAACTATATGAAAATGTATGCAAAATGTCAAGGGAAATATAAGGTGAAATCACACTCATCAATCACGCAACCAGAGAGCAGTTCCAAGTAATGCCATAAAGGCGCTCGCACAGACGACCTTGCCGTATTAATGAAGGCGACGTCTCTTTTAATCCCGGAGCTACAAAACTTTGGATACAAGTGGAGGTCTTAACGCAAAGCCCCATGTCTCATAGGCTCGGATCCTTCATAAGCTTCAAGAAGCTTCCACGCTTTTCTAAAAGTTCAAAAAGTGAGGGACTTGTATATGGGCCAGGTAAATCTCGTCGACCGATGCTCGGTCACTGAGGTGTTCTGAAAATAAAATATAAATACTGAGGTAAAAGTCTAGGTCCTTGACCTCACCAAAATTTGAAGAAACTAATTCAGCTCGTCACCGAGAGGCGAATGTTGGCAGATGAATTAGGTCGCACCGAAACTATGGTAAAAAACAGGAGGAACCTAGCACATAAAGCTTAGATTCTCCAAAAATATTCTGCGAGAGTCGCTAAGTTATTTGTCAATAAAACTTTACGCTTCTTCTAGCCTCCCAGCTTGGGAGGACTTGTATCTTATCAGAGGAGTAAAAGCCGACCACTTAGAGCTTGTACGACCAGAATACGAAAAAGGCTGAAAATAAAGATATCGAGTATTATCTTTAATGATCTTGATATTATCTCAAATAACCTTATCAGGATTAAAAGAGATAAATCCCTAATTAAGGAAATCACATCTCAAGAGGATTTATGAGATAAAGATGAGATAAATCCAAATCTCTAAAAGATAATGGGATCCCTATTATAAAGAGGAGAACCCAAAGAGAAGAAGACACTTTTGGTGACTAGGTGAGATCTCCTTTACATATTGTATGACCCTCGGCGACCAAGACACTATCAAAGAGTCCTTGTCCCCCTAGATTCATCAAATACAAGATTAAAAATTGAGATCACCATATGGCCGATGGTTAAAGACAGAACTACGTCCAGACTTTGATTCTCATTTGGGATCGTAGGACCGGAATACAATATTATGTCAAGTCATAATCTAAAACAACCCCTGGTTCACATTTTGACGGGCCACGCAGATTACGCAAGTCGATCTCGCATGACCGGGCTTGTATTGAAAATACAAGGATGGATAGAGCGTATTCCATAAGCTATGTGAAATGTTAAAAGCCGAGGAGTTAAAGTTCCAACTAGACATATGTGTAGAAGAGTTGGTGCTATATTTTTTACACGTTGGCACATCATGTTAAGAATCAAATGATAAGAAGACAATTTGTTAGGTCGGGTGAAACACCAGTAGAACATTTGATGTGGCGGTTGTTAGTTTAAGGTGTGACAAAGAATTGTTAAAACAGTAAAGCCCATTTTGGAGAACAACACTGATGAAAGTGATGGAAATATTTCAAGGATATATGTAAAGCCAATAATATCATTTTTTGTTCTCTAATGTGAAGAACTTTGAATTTAATTCAATGTAATAACCATTGTAGAGCTCATTTACAATGGTAAGAATTGTTTAGGAGCTCTTGATGGCATACATTAAGTCAATGCACCAAGCTGAAAAGCCTAAATATGAATCAAGGAAGTGGTGATATAGATACAAATGTATTAAGTGTTTGTTATCCCATTTGCAATTCATCTATGTTTTGGGGGTCGGGTGGGAGGGTTACACCGGAGATTTGTGGTCCTCGTGATGCTATTTCCCGTACCAAATGGTTTAAAAGTTCCTCGGTGTAGTAATATACATTTATATACAAGTGGAAATGGTATATGTGTTTTATATATATGATAATAATTTTAATATCATTGATGATAGGGGTATTACTATTTATACGATGCAGCGCTACATGAATGAAGGATTTCTTACTCCTTATAGTGGCCAAAGATATCACCTCAGTGAGTGGAGAAATGACTCACAGCTGGCTACACCTAAAGAGTTCTATAATATGAAACACTCTTCAGCTAGGAATGCCATAGAAAAGGTGCTTTGGACTGTTGTAAGGATGTTGGGCAATATTGACTTGAGAAGTCTTTCTATGCTATTAAAACTCAAGGAAGAATAATAACTGATTGTTGCTTTCTACATAATCATATTCGTAAAGAAATGAATGTGGATCCTTTAGAAAGGAAATTTAGGAGGAGTTAGTCCTCGAATGATGTTATAGATGGTGATATGATCACTACCGTGGAGCCAAGCGTGCATGGAGTCAATGGAGAGATGAATTTGCTAGTGGAAATGTTCAACATATGGAGTGAGTGGACAACATTAATATTATTATTATTATTATTTTATATTTCCTGTGTCTGTTTGTGATGTGGTGATTTTTGTTAAATTTACTATTTAATAGCTTGTGACTTAAAAGTTTCATTCAATACGTAATTTTTGTGTTTAAATTTAATTAACTATGAAGTATTTTATCTGTTCTATAATAATTTATTTGTATGTTGTATTTTAATTTTGTTTGCATACTTATTGAGCTGTTAGACAGATGGATGAGTGCTATGAAATTCAACCTCCAAAACCCACAAAGCAAGCAATGGACTGCACAAGAAGATGCAGCACTTATGGAGTCTATGTTACAATTGGTGGAAAATAACCATTGGAAGGTTGATGCAAGAACATTTAAACCTGGCTATGCTAAAGAATTGTGAGAAATATATCCATGAAAATTCCAAATTGCACACTAAAAGCTAGTCCTCACATTGAATCAAGAGTGAAGCATATGAAAACTCAGTACTCTGCCATCAAAGATATGTTGGGTCCAAATGCAAGTGGCTTTGGATGGGATAGTCCTAGGAAGATGATTGTAGTGGAGAAGGAAATTTACAGGAATGGTGCAAGGTAATCTATGATAAACCATTACATACTTCGACACAAATTGAATATGGTTTGCTTACATATTTTTAGTTAAATGCATATATACTTAACAAAATATATTTTTTCTTTAATGCAGTTCCACCGTACTGCAAGTGGCATGTATGGGAAACCATTTCACTTTGATACCTTGGACTTCATTTTATGGAAAGGATAGGGCAACTGGTGCTAATGCAGAAAATCCTGCTATAGCAATGGGAGAGAGAGTTTTATCAAACAATACCAGAGGATGAGGGTGGAGTAAATTTGGGTGGAGATGAAAACATATTTGAATCACAAACACAAGAAACTCCTATCTACGGTACAAGTCAAGCAACCAGACCAACTGGTCAATCACACGGAGGTGGTTCTACATCCAGGGTGGAAAGCGTGGAGAAAAAGGCCCAAGTACAATGATTATGCTTCTGATAGCATAGTAGCTTCATTAAAAGAGTTGAGTGGCTTTAATGAAATAACAACTAAGAATATTGAGCAACTCACATCTTGCTTTCTACACGAGAAGCACACAGCTGAAAAAAGAAATCAAGTTACCGCTGCATTAAAAGAAATAGAAGAACTATCTGTAGTAGATATGGTAAAGGCTGCAATATTGATTACCAATAGCGACAACCTTTGTGACTGTTTTTTCACTATGGATACCCCTGAACTGAGGAAGGGATTTGTGTATCTTGTCTTGACCAACAATGGTGCAGGTGTGTGAATTTAGAATGTCTACTACTTTAGATTTACATAGTAAACCTATTTTGGAATTGTCTTTATTGTGTTTCTGCCATTTTACTTTATCTAAGTAGGAAACTTCTTTGTTTTTTTTCTTGTACTTATTTGTGGCTCTGGCTAATTGTACTTGGTGGTTACAAACAAGCATTTCTCAATTCTGTTGTTTATCAAAACAGTAAATTTATCTTACTTATGGCTATTGTTATATATTTTTTATGATGCCATGATGATATCAATATAATTGGTATAGTTATTGTGATGAGTAACTTGATAATGTCTGGTGATACTATTCCATTACCTTCTTGCTTGCAATGTTTGAAGATTGATACGTGGTGGCTATATGTTGTATTTAAATAAAGAAGTTGATGGTTTATTTT
This sequence comes from Sophora flavescens, assembly GCA_030762895.1. Classification (NCBI taxonomy): domain Eukaryota; kingdom Viridiplantae; phylum Streptophyta; class Magnoliopsida; order Fabales; family Fabaceae; genus Sophora; species Sophora flavescens. The sequence goes on from JAUPTC010001187.1 coordinate 6,322, forward strand.
AATGAGTTTTGGGCTTCAAGTCCTATGGAAAAAATATGGAAAGATTTATATTTGTTGTTTTAAACCAAAGTTGCATGTATTATGCTAAAATAAGGTCCAAAATGGATGTCGGTCCAATGTGGATGCCTAGCTCTTAGTCACTCTTAAACCCCTAAGGTAAGTGGTTCAATTACATTATATGGGTGTTAAATTTTCTATGAAAAGAAATGGCAACGGTTGTGAGTGTTAAAATCATAAGGAAGATGATAGTATAAAGCTATCACTAGAATGTGATGTTGAGAAGCTTCTTTGAAGTTTGGACACTTTGAAATTAAACTAGTGAGAATCCCTTGTGATATTGATTAACATTCGATTAAAGAGAAAATAATAAGGTGAGAGGCACCATAGATTACTATTCTCTCTCTATAGTGATTTTTTTCTACTATATTAAAAAGGAGACAATGATGCTAACTTTGTTGATTATTTTCTAATAATTCATTTTGAGTCTAAATTTGAAAGCTTTTAAATTTTGCTTTTATTACAAATTAATTCTTATTTTCAGTTAATGTTTTAATTACTTTAATTACTCCTTAATGTTTTTTGATGTTTAGTCCTTTGAATTAAAAGGAATCTTAACTGTCAGCCTTTAAAAGGCTATTAATGCCGACATGTTTTCATTTGGCATTTTATGACATTGAAATATTTTATAGTTTTGAAATTATTTAAATAATATTTTTAAACCAGGAATTTATTTGGTATAAATCTTAAATGATATATCTTTAGTGAATAACTATTATGTCTCTTTGATTTCAAATTAAATGTGATGATAAACTTTTGTGTCTTGGCCTTGGGGTGTTATGGTAGAGAAGAGTAGAGGTGGCTCTTTATTTTCTATAAATTGCAAATATTGAACAATAAGTTTACGAATGTAAGTAAAAACTGGAAGGCAGATTATTAATTATGCATATCTTTGTATATGTGAAAAAAAAATAAAAATCTTTGAATTCTATTTCAAGAATATGTGTGGGTGTTTTTTGAATAATTTATCTTAGTATGCTTGAATACATTTGATTTGAATAATACATATATGTTTCAATTTTTGTGGCTAAAATTGCCCCATGCGGTGGAAGTATTTTGGGAGTAGCTTTCTAGAATAATCATGTATATTACGTTGCACACCGCTGTCGTGTACATGAAAAAACCTAAGATGCTTGTGATTGATGTAATCATAATTCATTTATTGATGATGATAGGATCAATATGTTTGATCTGTGGGCAGGGGCGGAGGGATGGAGGACGAAGGGATGCCATGGTCCCCCCTCCCATGTTGTCATCTTTTATATATATATATATATATAACAATTAACTCTTATAAAAAATATTGACTCAAATTTAATTAAAATAAGTACAATTTCAAATACTTAAATTACACTTTTTTATAATTCTAAGATAGATACAATTGTTTACATTAAAAAAATAAATTGATAAAAATAGACCACATATGATAATAGATAATTTTTTATTCTATGAAATGTCATGTGTACAATTGAAGAAGTTAATATTTTAGATATAAATCTGTTTTAGTAATTTATATTATATTAAGTTATTGTCAAATTTGTATCATCTAATTTGTTTTTATATATTAGTTAATTTTTTATGGATTAAAGTAGTATACACTGTTAGTGTAAAAAGTTTTATACTGATATCCGCTAACATTTTGACATGTGTGTTTTTGTTTTAATACCTATGAGAGAGAAATAACAATTATGCTGATTTGTCAAGATATCATTGGATGTTTGCTTAAAAAAGTACATTGACACTATATAAAAATTAAACTCATTTTTTATTACTATTTCATGTTATGTAAATTAGATTTTGGTCCCCCTCATCGAAATTTTCTCGCTTTCACCCCTGTCTGTGGGGGTTATAATTTGTAAGTGAAAAGTCACATGATCATGCATTTCAATGCTGTAGCACCCCGATTTTTATTGTTCTTCAATAACAGTAATATATATGTGTGTGTGTTTATATTATTTCATTTGGAAATATTAATTTTCTGGATGTCTAATTTTATTTATTTTAAGGGGTTAGTTTGAGTAATTTTAATTACTCATTTAAAATTATTTTATTAAGTACGTCATCACTATCCTTTTCCAAAGATAAGTACTTTTCATGGACAATAATGTTATACTATTGTCATTATTGGTATTTGTTTAAAAAATATTTTAAATGAAATGATTGAAAGAAAATTATTTTCATTTGACTCGTATTTAATTTTAGGTTTGAAAATAAATTGATTTGACATTAATCGGAGGTTAAATGTTGGACCGTGAATTTTCTTAGTTGATCAATTCAACTATCAACCTTTGCTCTATTTTGAATTTTGAAAATATATATTTGTCACTCATTATTTTTAGATCTAATAAGTAATATTATTTCTTTTTTTCTAGACTTAATTTTAACCACTTAATTATATACATATCCTTACTTAAATAATAGAAAACCCAAAAACCCCTCTATATCTTCTCTTCTCTCCCCTCCCACGTGACAGACCACCCCTACTCCTTCTCTTTACATTTTTGTTTTTCTTCCTTCTCTTCTCGCCTAAACCCATATCTCCTTCCAAACTTTATCTTCCTCCTTCCCTCCAAAACTCAAGCCACGACTACCGCCACCCAAGGGGCTCGCCGCCGCCGCTCAACACCGGGGGAGAAGACCCGTGCTCCCGCGCCCGTGTTCACTTCCCTCCACCGCGTGACGCGCCGCCGCCTCGTGAAAACGGCGTCGCCACCGCACTCGTCTGGTAAACCGCCACCCATTTTGGTGTTTATCTTCCTTTTAGCTCTTGAGTTCCTTCCTTCTTCTCCTTGAGCTTTATCTCTTCTTCTTTGGTCTTGGCTACCGCAGAGAAACACCCAACCGGGCTGCCGCCGCGCGCCAGTTTAGCCGCCACCATGTCCTCTCCTTCTTCACCTTGGGCGCAGTTCTTCACCATAACCTCGCCTAGTTGAAACCCCGAATTTAATTTGGAAACCCTAACCCTAGCTCTTTGATTTCATCCCATGATTTGAAATTAAAGCTTGTTTTGTGCAATTGGGACTATCTATTGATAAATTTCAAGGCCAATTTCATATTCCCCGTGAGCAAATATCATTTTCCTCGATTTCACTCCAAAACCCCCAACTTTTCATCTTACTTAAATCATGAAATTGGTTGTTTTAGTACAATTTTTTTTTTTTAGATATTGGAAATACAGAGGAGATTATGTCTAAAATTTTGGAAAATTTATAGATCCGTATTCAAGTATAATTCCTAAGATATGGTGTTATTATTTTAAAATAGGTTTAAGTTTCACCGCAATTCCGTAGAAAAATTTTATACCCACTTTCATGACCTATAGAGAATTCTGGAAAATGTTTTTCAAAACAACCAGCTAATATTAATTTATTTTGATATGTTATTACGAATTTGAACTAATCATGTAATGCCCAAGGGGGTGTTAACAATGCATGTGTGTAGGAAGAGGAATGTTAATCCTCCTAAGACCGAAGGCAAACTTGGTCTAAGGAGATGATATAATTGTTGGAATTATTCTCAGATTATTCTTGTGGCAAATGAAAAAATGGATGATACATTTTGGGGCTATCGAGTAAACTATGAGAGAGAAATAACAATTATGCTGATTTGTCAAGATATCATTGGATGTTTAGCGTAAAAAAAAGTACATTGACACCGTATAAAAATTAAAACTAATTTTTATTACTATTTCATGTTATATAAATTAGATTTTGGTCCCCCCTCAACGAAATTTTTGGCTCCGTCCTCGTTTGTGGGGGTTATAATTTGTAAGTGAAAAGCTACATGATCATGCATTTCAATGCATGTGTATGAAGAGGAATGTTAATCCTCCTAAGACCGAAGGCAAACTTGGTCTAAGGAGATGATATAATTGTTGGAATTATTTTCGGATTATTCTTGTGGCAAATGAAAAAAATGGATGATAGACTTTGGGGGCTACAGAGTATTTGTGCAAATAAATATGTTTTTTGCCTCCTATATTTTTTTGTAGGGGATGAACTAGATTTCTCACAGATCGAAAACGCAATGATGCTAAACTGAATTTCAGATTCAAAGTTGATGTGTTCACCCATTTGTGGTTTAATTACTTTGAGATCAACAAAAAAAAATTTGTAAAATATATAATGGGGTCAGAGTTTATACTCTGAAATTGGCTGATAATGAAGCTAAGTGGTTGAAAACTTCTTAGTGGATATTTTATTTTGAATTAAATTAACTCCTTATGTGTTTATATATTGTGATTGCCAAGTGGTAAAATGAATATATTTTATAGACATACGTATGTGTTACAATTCCGAAAAGTGGCTATTGAAAGGCCTAATTATTTCAAAAATGAATTTGACCGATTTGATTACAAAGCAAAAAGCTAGTAAGTAAAACATCGATGGGAATATGGGACTTAAGCCAATGTGAAATTAACGGTGATGGTAACTCAACCTTGTGATTGGAGATCCCATGAAGAAGGTTCATTTATATGGGTAAAAACAAGTCACTTGTTAGTTCTACTAGCATAACTAATTTTGTCCTTTCCTAATGTGTGAGAAGTGCTAGACTGCATTTTATTTGAGGGATAAGTTAAAAGCTTTTAATGAATTTCAGTATCATGTATGGGGGTGGTATATTAAGTGCAGCATACACTTGATGAAATCACATATATGAGTGTCAATGGGGCCGCTTGGAAGAGATTGTGGCATAATCTTTAGAGCACTCATGAATTATCAGCGCGCGCATGGCCTATTAAGAAAAAACAACGTTAATAGCAAGAATTGTGGGGGTGTGGTGTACGATTGGTAGACCTCTATCATACACCAAAGTTATAATATCCAGTAATTTTAATAACTTGACTTACAAGATTAAATGAAATTATTATCAATATTTTAAAATTTTCTCCCTTGTATGAGTTTCTACATGGTAATTTTATTTTATTTTTTTGTCATAAATGTGCTAGTAATTAATAAAGATATTTTTTTAAGAAATGCTTTTGGCCAATATTTAAATAAATTAGTTATGATTTTAAGAAGGATATCACCCCTTTCCCCTCATTCTTGTCTTCTATCTTTTCTTGAAAACCCTTGAGAGAATCTAGAAAGACAAAGTGTGAAGGAGCTTGAGCAAGAGGAGAGGCAAGAAAGAGAATAGCTTGGATTGTCTCTTCTACATCATCGTCTTCTTGCAATTTTCATATCAATGGGTATCTACTAAAAAGGTGAGGGATTTGTTCATTTCATCTTAAATAATTGATTCACAAAGATATATTTCCCCCAATATTTTACTTCCTGCTTGTCAAGCGAAAATCACACAAGATAATGGATTTGGGTGCTTATTATTTGCCCCTTTTTGTTTCTTTGTTGCTGTGAGAGGATGAACACCATAAGGCACTTTTCTTGTATCCTCCCTGATTTGCGTGGATGCTCCTTTGAAATTGTATAAAGAGGGAAGTCAGGGGCTTTATTTTCTTTGCTGGCCTGGCGCATGGAAGGGGAGCAGGTTACACTGCAAGGATCCCTCCTTTATTTTATATATATAATGTAAATAAATATAGTAAAGCATTATATTATTAATATTTAAAGTCTTATAGATTAAAACAAAACTATATATATATATATATATTAATTATAATATTTTTAAAATAGGAACCAAGATGTTATAGTTTAATGATGTGATTAGTTGTAGAGATAAAGAAAAGTAAAGGAGAACATATGATATTGTTTAAACTGATATATTTTTTTTTTTTTTTGGTAATAAAAATGATGTTATTAGTGTTGATATGTTTTCTTTAGATTGTGTTTTGGATGATGGAAAAGTGATTTTTATATTTTTGAATGTTGGAATTAGTACTTAATTTTGATTGAGAAGATACTATGTTACATTCTTCATATGAGAATTTATGGATTGGATGAGGTGTATATATACAAGTAAATAAAATGGTGTAAATGAGTCTAAATGTGGTTGTACAAATATTAGAATATGGTTTAGGTGGTTGGCTGGATGGTGTTATGGGAAGCACTAGATTCATAAAGATATAAATATTGATAAGATGATTAGATGATTTCTTTTTGCACCGAGTTTTGCTTGTATCGGGTAGTAATGGCTAAAATATTATTTGTGATAACAGGTTGGTTCATTCATGGATTATTTATTGCAATCTCGTGTTAGAATAGTTTTTACCCTCTTTTATCATTTGGACTGAGTAATCTAATTTTTTTACTCCATGAGTGTACTCAACCTTGCTTTGCTTATATTTAATTTTTTTTGTGTGTGGAATAAGAAATAGAAGCTTTGGTGGTTTGTTGTTATGTTAAACTCTGTTCTTTTTTTATATTGTGAAATGTTTATGGAAAGTCGTATTTAATTTGCTGATTTGGTTCAAAGGTTCACCTAATTTATTTGATTACTTATTATTGACAAAGGTAGTATGTATGAAAGCTAAATTTGTTTATTAGTTATTATCCTCCCACGTTTGCCCTCCCCTATTAGTTAGTACTTGTTCTTATGGTTGAAAATATCATCGAATATATTGATGGATGAATATGTATGTAACCAATGGTATGACACTATTATGCATCTATGATTGTCAGTTATAATGCTCGAATAGAATATTGTCGGATTCATAATTTAGTTTTAATTAAATTATTTGATGACTACATGATTGTCTATGTATGCTTGTGCTTAAATATTAAAATAGTACTTTGTGGAATGAATTACCAAATGATGGTAATGAATCTTTGGGTAGGCTAACTGGGGATCGCTCCAATATATAAATAATACCGCGGGATGAGTGACCTCGTTAGATATCCCTGACGTTGAAGAGGGATGTTGATATTGGAGGAGGATGCGGTATCTCGCATGACGTAAATTAAACCGTCGGGGTGGGGACCTTGAGTGGACAACCCCAAGTGGACCCAAAGATTCAATGTTTATGAAATTTTTTTCCTTCAGTGAGACATGAGTTTGAAGCTTGAATAAAGTGCAAGTCATTCCACAAGTACTCTACAATTAAGCAAGAAGCCCACGTGTGATATGATGTGTTTCGATATTGTGATATTTGACTTGACATGAGTTTTGTGTTGAATGATTGAATGCTTGCATGCTTGTATACTATGATTTTAATTTATTTTTGCATGTTTGCTTGTGTTTGGAGGAGTACCCTCATTGAGTCAAAGTGGACTCACCCCACGCTTAACATTTCATTGTAGATATCCGTGAAGTCACCGAGAGCCTTGGATGTCATGTAAAGAGTTTTTGAAATAAGTTTGCACCCCTAGTTTGAGATATTTTAGTTAAGGCGAGACTTTGTAATTTATGTTTGTCATTTAGTTACTCTAATGTATTATATTTATTACTGTTGGAATTAATGAATGTAATTTGTTTACTTTGAATGAGACGGGTTTGTGTAGACGTGAGAGGTTGCGAAAGAGAAATGAGAGACTTTCTCTTTCGACCAATTATAACTACAAAATTCGGGTCATGACAAAAGTGTTTTGGTTCATAGAAGTTTACCTTCACCAACTCACTTGTATGATAAGTCTTATCATCCAGGTTTGGTTCATAGTCCAAAAAATATCGATTCGATACGCTTTACACCCATTGTGTTAACCCATGAAAGATTTATTTCAAAAATTGTTTTCTTATTTTTTGAAATATGTGGGGGATTTTTGTATATTTAATATATTTCAAAAATTTAATATGGAATTTTTTTTAAAGGAAACATTTAAGGTTTTAAATTCTCTTTCATTGTCATTTAATACCTTTATTATTTTCTTATTATTCTTTTCTTATTACTCTTTATATTCTTTAATTATTTTGAATGTACTTAAATGACTTAACGTGCAAAATTCTATTTGCACAGATTGCATATGATTCAAATTGAATGTGCAGTTTTTAATGGTGTTGAATAATTATAAATGGCTAGTTGTATAGAAACGTGATAAAATCTTGCTATTTGATATTCATGAAAATGTGCAGAAACTAGAAAGTATGTATAAAATAGAACGACACTTTGTAAACGGCACCTTTAAAAGTTTTTGTATAAAATTTTGAGTGGGGTGCATTGGAGGAGAGATATATTTTGGTTCTTACTTGCTTTGCTACAATAAAAATATTTGAGTGCTATTTTTCTCTTTCATGGGTTAAACACTTTTGTCTTCTCCCCGCCGTTCTTGCACCTCGGTTTCAATCGGAAAGAGCCCGTTAAATCCTGGGGATTTTCGTCATAAGTGAATAAATCCTCGAGGACAAGATGATTCTACATATCTCAGGTTTTTGTATTGCTACTCATTTACACAGTTCGTGATTTGTTGCGTTGCTCGCCGACGCCCGCCAACAATCTCAAGGATTTATATGGCGGATAACGCTGCAACCAAGGCTCCTCTTCCGAACAATGGTGAACGATTACCACAATGGTGTTCTTCATATTTTCCTTATTTAATTTTATTTATTATTTATTATACATATTATTGCATGTGCGTGTTTCTTCTTCCTTCATCTATTGAGGAGGAGATCCAATGCATATTGAATTATTTTTGTGGGATCTTATAAGGGCGAAGGAAGAGGAATTAATTGGCTTAGTTTGGATAAATTAAATATGAGAAAGGAATGAGGAGGAATGAGTTAAAAATTTTCATGCTTTTAATATTGCAATGTTGGGGAAGTAAGATCGGAGAATTTTAACCAACCCGGATACTATGATTTCAAAAATTTCAAAGCTAAATATTTCCTTAGAGGGGATTTTTTAGGGGCTACTATTGGTCATAACCCCAATTATATCCTGACTGGACTTCACTTCACGAATTTTGCTTGATATATAAAGGCTATAGATGGAAAGTGGGTAATGGATCTCTCATTGATATTTGGCATTCTCCCTGGTTACGTGACATTGATCCTAAAATTCGGACAACTCCAAATTATAGTGTTAATTTATCTAAGGTGCAATCACCCATAAATTTTGATCAAGGTGCCTGGAATGTTGACCTTATTCAAAATATTTTTGGTCCTAGAGATGCTGCAGAAATATTAGAAATCCCTTTGTTAAATATCTCTAATGCAGATTCAATTATGTGGCGGTTTGACAAGAGGGGTCAATATACTGTGTGCAGTGCTTACAGGAGTTGCAAGGTTTTAAATATGGGTCCAAAACCGAAATCTGGGCGCGACATATTGCTTTTGGCAGTCATTGAAACCACATCACAAACCGTATTTGCGGTTCCATCGGCAGTATTTTCCCGTAATATCCGCAACGCAAATGAAACCACGCATCGCGACCACGACAAGAATTTAAAACCTTGAGAGTTTGTATGGAATTGTTGGTGGATAATGAGGACTTAAAAGTTCCAGGTGATTGGTCCTCTATATGGTCTGCTGAAACACCTCCAAAAGTAAGGAGTTTTGTCTGGAGATTAAGCAGGAGCTGCCTTCCAACAAGGGTAAAACTGCAAGGTAGGGGGAGTTATATGCCCTATACTTTGTGTTCAGTGGTGAGGATGAACCGGAATCTCTTTGGCATACATTCCTGGAGTGTGAGCACGCTAGATTATGTTGGGAAAGATCTGCACTATGGAACAACATTCGGCCTTTGATGGATGACTGTGAGGATCTCCCAGACCTTGTGTTTAAAGCCTGTAGATACTTAACCAAAGAGCAACTTTTTTTATTCAGCATGGTCATGTGGAGCTTGTGGAAAAGTAGGAATTCTAAGTTATGGGAAGCAAGAATAGAGACTACTGCACAAGTGATAAGCTGTGCAGAAGAAGTTCTTCTTTCTCAGAGAGTGGGGAGCAACAAATATACTCCGGCAGGGAGTTCAGGTCCGATTCCAGTGACAGCGAGGTGTCCCCCAATGGTTGGTTTCAGGGTTTTAAATTGCGGTTGCGGTCATTGTGGCCGCTGCGATGCGTAATGCGGCCGCTGCGACGTGAAACAATTTAAAAAATTCACAAAATGAAAAAAAAATCAATTTTTTACGTAATTCTTTATATATCTTTTACTAATAATGTTGTATAAATTTCTATTCATTTTTAAGACATTGTATTATGTTTATGAATAATTTAAACTTAATTTAGTGAAAATAAATTATAAATAAAACTTTTAAGCACATATAAGTACAAAATTACAAAGAAGTAAGAAGGTCAGAAACTTAATAGTGCATAAATATATATGAATCACAAATAAAAAGATATTAGTGTCACATATAGGAATACACCTAGCTGCAATTGTGATTCTAAAATAACGTCACATTGTCACCACTTAGAGATACGTCTTCACTACAAAAAAAAAAGAAGATAAAAGTAAATAAATTAATAAATTTAAAATAATAATAATAATAATAATAATAATAATTAACAAATATATGAATCAAAGATAATAAAAATTGAACTTACATGATACTTGCTACCGCATGGTGGAATGACGTGGTGGTTCATAACCTCTATTCTCATTTTGGCTATCATCTTGTGTAGCTTCTTGTCCAAAGACATAATCAAAAAATCCACCACTTGATTGTTGATGATAAGGATCTTGATAATTCATTGATGGTTGGCAGCATGAGGGAGCTTGATCACTTGCGTATGTGTTATATGTGTTGAAATAAGGATATTGATAATAAGGTGGATGAGATTGTTGACTACTCTAAGAAGAATCATCGATACCAAAGTCACTAAAACTTTGTGCAATACTAGAAGATGAAGAATCTTCAAGTGGAACATTCTGTTTCTTTTTCCTCGCCTAGAATGTGACCCACCTCTGCCTGCTCTCCGGTAATGAACTACCGAGAAGGAGCCATATCAGTTAAGCTCCTATAATGCCTATTATATTGTGAATCTTGAGATGGATCATTTTGAAATTGCCCATCATCATCACCATCATCATCATCATCACCGCCACCTTCTTCAGCTTCTACATTACCACCCCCATCACCACTATTATTACTTGGTGGACTTAAACCACCACCATCTTCATTAGAATCATCATAATCATCAACAACTTCCACATCTTCATCATCAGTATCCACTAGAGGCAACCATTCTGCATTTTGTACTCCATCTAATAGTGGATCTTCTCTCTCATCAATCCATGGAGATAATGCATCTTCTTGAAATATATAATCAAGATTGATAGGATTAAAACTTGCTTCAATTTCATCTTGACTTTTTCTCATTTGATGCCTCATTTTCAATTTCATATTGTAGTGCGTGAAGACAAGCTTTTGCAGCTTTTTATACTTCAATATATTCCTTGTCTTCGTGTGGATATAACTAAATGTGCTCCAATTTCTCTCACAATTTGTGACTCAAGTTGTTTGGCTAAGAACTTTTATAGCCACATGTTTAAGCTCAGGAGCACATACACCAAAAAAGGACCACCATTCAGCTTTTTAGAGGAGCAACAAAAGGTAAACAAATTATTAGTTATTATATTAAAAAATAAAGTTAAAGATCATTGATTTATAAAAAAAAAATATTATTTTACCCGGATTCATCTTAGACCAAGCCGCTTGAGCTTGAGGAGTACCAAATGTTTCAACCTTATCTCTAAAAAGTACTAACTGTGAAATATAACATAATATATCATACGTAAATATCTTCATTTGATAAATAATGAATTATAAGTTTAAAAATATAAATATTCATTACTAACCTGGTTCAGAGCTTTAATCTGATCATCGATGTTTCTTTCTATTCTGAAGATGACTCTATTTGTTCCTTCAAACGTTTCTTTATAGACATCATCCCCATGTTCAACTCCGTATTGAAATTGCGGATTAAGAAAATAACCTAAAAAAGGATAATATATTATTATGGATGAAAGTATAAATATAAAATTACATGATAAAAATACATTTATAAATTATATCAACATATCGGCAGAATGAAGATCGGAATTCATGTAACTCCATCACTTGTCTATTAAATCATTATATCTGGAATGATAACGAGAATTTTGTCTAATTGCTTGTTTAGCTCTATCAATGGCTTCATATATGAAACCCATGGTTGGTTTCTCGTCACCATCAACAAGTCTCAAAACTTTTACTAAAGGCTCAAACACCTTCAATATGTCTTGGGACTTACTCCCGAATTCACTATCATTAACAATTGTTCTTGCTTCATATGACGGTCCATTTTTCGCTTTACCAAATTTAGATCGCCTAAACTCTTCGGAGTTGAACATGTTTCTCAGACCTTGCTTTTGCTGTACAATTGCTTGAAGTTGTAGGAATTGTGTTGCAAATCGGGTAACACCAGGACGGACAATTTCTCTACCTCCAGTATATTTTTTCATGAGATCGACAATCCATATATGGTTATAGAGAAAATTTGTCACAATCTTTGCATCGTTAATAACTTCAGACATTTTTCTTTTTCCTATATCCTCCAAGCAAAGATCTAAACAATGAGTCGCTGATGTGCGACCAATACAAATAAGGCCGCTTCTCCATCGGGTTTCGACCACCGCTTTCAGTCTTTGCTTCATTACTCAGTAACCACTTGAACAACAAACTCTTCTCCCACTTCTTCAACAACTTTATCTAACAATTGAAAGTAGTAATCTGTGTTTCTACTAACAACATCAGAAGCATCAATAGATTTCAAGAAAATTGTCCCCTTACTACTATGCACCAAAATATTCATAATATGAGTATGGTTGATACCGTCTCATCCAACCATCACACATTATTGTCACCCCTTTTTCTTTCCATGTACCTCTCAATATGTTTAACCACTTCTTCATTTCCCTATATTCATTCTCTAAATATACATCCGAGATTTCATAAGGGGTCGGATATTTAACCCTTTACCTACCTCAAGAAATTTGAACAATCAAATTATGCAACCAAGGAGAGTTAGCTAAATTCATAGGTAAGCGATCATAAATAAAAAAACTTGCTTACCGCCTCCTAGCTTCCTCCTCAATGTCTTCATGATATCCTTACCGATTTTCGATTGCTTCATGCTTTTGCTCCTCATAAGATCAATATTTGTAGATCTCAACCCGGAGTAACATCTTCGGGCCTTTCACCCCCACCAACACTTGCATGAGAGATCCCACCTTGTTCATATATATTTCCACGCCTCCTGTTTGTTGTCTAAATTGTTGCCTGTCTTCCCATTCGCGATGTGATCTAAGGCTTTCTGTGTAGCAAACCTCATTCGCTCATCAATAAGGTGATCCACATCTTCATCTTCATCTTCTCCTCTCAGCGTGCTTCAAATTCTTCTTTTCTTTTTTGGAGTCATTTTTCTTTGTTTTTCCTTCAAGAAGAAGCTTCATCATACCTTCTCTAGCCAATTTGCTCACTCTAGCACAACCAGACACTTGTCCTTTCATATGTGCTATATGTTGCTTCACTCTTGTAATGCCACCTTTTATTATCTTGTGACAAAGTTTGCATTCAATATTGTTACGACTTCCGGCTATTGGGTTTCCAAAATGTCATCCAATATCATCACTTGGAGCACCATCTAATCTTTGTGTAGGAAATTCTTCTCTTGGAGGCATTGTGTATATTTTATACAGCCTGTTCAATTTTATAAATAAACATCAATCAATAATTCAACCAAACTTACAACTTTAATCTAAATTAGCCTTCAAAAAAAAACTTTAATATAAACTAGTGATTACCAAAACACGGATAATCTAATTAATAATTACAAGAAATTATTTAATACAACAAATCAATTATTAACATATAATTTGAGCAATAAATACTAGCTAAACATATACTAAACTAGTAATTAGATTAATATATCAATATATATTTTATTTCCCTCTCAAATTTTCCCTATATTATTCCCAAATCTCAACTAATTTCCCACCTAAATTTTTGATTAAAAAAAATTCCCATCTAAACTAGCCTTCAAAAAAAAACTTTAATATAAACTAGTAATTAGCAAAAAACAAATAATCTAATTAATAATTATAGTAAATTATTTAATACAACAAATCAATTATTAGCATATAACTTGAACAATAAATACTAGCTAAACATATACTAAACTAGTAACTAGATTAATATATCAATATATATTTTATTTCCCTCTCAAATTTTCTTTATATTATTCCCAAATCTCAATTAATTTCCCACCTAAAATTTTTAATTAAAAAAAAATTGCCCCCTAAAAAATTCCCCCCACCCCACCCCCCACACACACAGCACACACTCTCACTCCACACTTTTGTTTTTTCCTGACAGTGACTGATACCTATCCCTCTCTCGTCCCTCACCTCTTCTTCTTCCCCTCCTGATACCTATCCCTCTCTCGTCCCTCACCTCTTCTTCTTCCCCTCCTCTGTTTCTTTTTTTTCTTCATTTTACTACACATCCAGATCGCCACTTCGCCCCAAAACCCAGATCGCGGCCCCCCTCGGCCCCTCCCCTCTCTCTCAGGCTCAGCCTCTCTTCTCTTCAACGCCTCACGAGTCAGTGAGTCACAACCCATGGCCTCCGGCCCTCCGCCTCATGACCCACGACCTCCACCTCACGGCGTCCGGCGCCGCGGCTACCCATCAGACGACCCATGGGCTCGCGGTTCGCCACCTCGCCCCAAAACCCAGATCGCGGCCCCCGCCTCCTCTCCTCTCTCTCATGCTCAGCCTCTCTTCTCTTCAACGCCTCACGAGTCAGTGAGTCACAACCCATGGCCTCCGGCCCTCCGCCTCACGACCCACGGCCTCCACCTCACGGTGTCCGGCACCGCGGCTACCCAACAGACGACCCATGGGCTCACGGTTTGCCACTTCGCCCCAAAACCCAGATCGCGGCCCCCCTCAGCCCCTCCCCTCTCTCTCAGGCTCAGCCTCTCTTCTCTTCAACGCCTCACGGGTCAGTGAGTCACGACCCATGGCCTCCGGGCCTCCGCCTCACGACCCACGGCCTCCACCTCACGGCCCTCCTCAGTCACGGCCTCAAGCCCTCACCCATGGGGACTCAACGTCTCAACCCCACACCCGGAGGACGAAGGCACAGCAGTGAGCAGAGCAGAGCAAAGCACCAGAGCAATGGAGGAAAGGAAGATCTTACCTTGGGGTGAGGCTAGTAGATCGGATGATTTGGGATTCGAAGCACAGTGAGGCTTGACCACTTGAGCAGAGCCACTGATCCAGAGAAAATAAGTGAGACTGAGGAATGAGGTTATATGAATGAGACATTGAGTGAAGCATAAAGCAGAAAAGAGATAAAGGCAAAAGCAAAATTTGATCTGAAAAGCAGGTTAGGAGAATCTCTTTTTCTAATACATTTTGAAATCTGTTTGTCTGATATGAGAATTTGTTTTTTTGCACCTATGATTGAGTTGAATGCAACTGTTTTGGCTTTTGGGTGTTTGAAACTCCGTTGCGGTTGATGCGGCCGTTACGGTGTTATGTGGCGGCCGTTACGCCGTTACGTTGCGGCCGTAACGGGTGATTTTGAATCACACCGCAATTGCGGCCCGATGCCATTGCGGTGAGTCCCGCAACCGCAATATTGCGGCCGCATTAGCGGTTGCGGACCGCATTTTGAAACCCTGGTTGGTTTCCTGAAATGCAATGTTGACGCAGTTGTTTTCAAGGAGCTAAATTGTGTGGGAGTGGGTATGTGTATCAGGGATCATCTTGCTGTTTTTCGCACTGCAAGAACTGAATGGTTAAAGGACTCAATGACTCCAGCAGAGAGTGAAGCATGGGGCCTGTTGCAGCCTTTAAAATGGTCAGTTGAATCCAGTTTGAACATGGTCATTTTTTAGGTGGGTTTCAAGCAAGCAGTGGATGACATTTACAAAGTCAAATATGATGTTTCTGAGTATGGATACCTTATTCAGGAGTTTAGGTCCATTTTATTATCTATCCAAAACAATTATGTGCCTCTTTGGTTGAGATTCTTCTCAACGCAAACGGCATTTTTCCAGTTTGGGGTCACTGTTCATGTATCTAGGTACTGTTCATGTGTTTGTTTACGAAACTCCGTTGGAAATAATTGATTCCTGGTGGGTCAAAACTGGGTTTTGTGGAAGCAAAAATTTCTAGCTTTTCCGTTGAAAATAATTGATTCTAGATGTAGGCCCCACAAAATTCTACACATTTACACTTCAAAAATGATTTTACTTTATCATCCAAACAAAATAAATTTTTCTAAACCCACTTTTAAAATATTGTTACCAAACACAATCAATTTTTTTAACCTCGATTTTTCCAAAATCAATTCTTCCAAAATCAATTCTATCAAAATCTAAAACAAACGGACCCTACAAAGTTGTTTTTACTAGGCGGCAACATAATGATAGTGCTCACGCTTTAGTTAGGGTATCTATCTCTTTTGCTACTCGCACTATTTTTCATTCAGTACGTATTTGTATTTGGAACATTATTCATAATGAAATGAAGTGATTTGGTTTTTTTTTGTTCGGTGCTCATCCTAATTAGTCCTTGGGACCGAGTGAGTCCTCGAAGTATTACCACGGCTTAGATGCTTTAGACTCGCTATGGGACTAATCTCCGAGACTGTCGCAAGGTTAGTAAAGCCTGGTCAAGGGTTATTGCATACCCAATGATCGAACTTGAGCAAAGCCCGAATGATTCGTCTTTAAGAATAACGTGCATTAATCACTTGCACCCAATCATTTGGTTGTCGTGATTTGGTTTTTGTAAAAAAAAAAAAGATAAGGCTTTCGTTATATGATTTTATTCGAGAAAGACTATTAAAAAAAGTAAATATGTAACTGTAACATAAGAAGTCAAACAAATAAATATGTGATTGGCGAAAATCTGTAAATGACCAGAAAAATAAGTAACTTCAAACTTCCAAGCTGTAATTATGTCAAAAATCAATTATGTTATACTTTTGTTAATTAGAAATATAATACCACACAATGCATAATCACTAATGATGTGTTTGGTTCAAACGAGGGGACGGGGGATTTTAAACAAATTTATTTTTAAACTTTACAATAATTTATTTTAAAAAGGATAAGTGTGGATATGGTAGTCACGAGATATAAAATGTTTTAAAATCCCTCCTTCTCCCCTCTAAATCCCCCATTAGTAAAACTCACTTAATGACGGATTTTGCTCCCCTCCTCTCCAAAAGTTGAACCAAACACAAAAGTTTTAAAATAATCCCTCCCCTCCCCTCCATTCCCCTCCAACCAAACAATACCTACAAAACTGAACTCACAAATTTGCCATTTTTAATTAAACTACCGCACCATAAGAACCATGCGCACGTTCATCAAAACTGTTCAAATCAAGTTTAATTACCTGCTTTTGTGTCTACAATTCGCTTTCAGTTCATAATCCATTGATAGTGTCTTAGAATGTAACATGTAAAAAAAACAGCAAAACAAATGGCAAATAAGTAAATAGTTATAACAAGTTACTTATGAATTCCATCTAGACTATCTATAAAGAAGATGATCATCTGGAGCCGTTTCTACATAATTATATTTTTAAAAAAATCCATTTGAATAGCACCATTTTCCTTGTCCTGCATGATGCACAGGTACAGAAAATTGATTAGTGTCAATACCATTTAAGACTAAAACTACTTAGCATGCAAAAGTATCACTGTGTGATTTGTCATCCCAACTACATTGGCACCACAACTCTCATCCTTCATTTGCAGCACGTTACGAATCTATTAAAGAATCAAAAATTGAAAACAAAAAATGCATGCGAGGATAGTAGGCAAAAACCCATGCTGTAAAGAAAAGAATACAAAAAAATCACCTAAATCGTAATAAGGGAGTCCTGGCCTATTACGACTAAAATCATTCCTAATAAAGGAAGGAATCACATCCCACCGAATAAATCCTGGATGATTAATACCATAACTAGCTAAGGTATCTGCGCAAGAGTTTCCTTCCCTAAAAATATGAGTGACTTTGAGAGTAAACCCTTTAGCTAACTTCAAACAATTTTTCCATCTAGATTGCAGCCTCCAAGGAACAACTTCCAAAGTTTCAGAAGCTTTAACCACCAGCAGCGAATCAGTCTTCTAACCATAGTTTTTCCCATCCCTTTTTGCTGGAAATCTCTATAGCATACATAGCAACTGAAATTTCAGCAACTAGAGAAGTGTTTGAACCAAGACTACAAGAGAAGCAACCCATAGCAGCAGCATTGTAACCTCCGAAGATGCCACCACAGCCAGCAGGGCCAAGGCAACCATTTGCAGCCCCATCAACATTACACTTAACCCAATCACATGGAGGAGAGGACCATACTACTTGAATAATGAATAATTTCCGGAGCCTTGCATGGATGAGCTTCAATCCTAAAATTCTTCAAAGCTGTAAATACTTCTATTGAGTTTCTCGTATAACCATGAGACAAGTTCCCTGAAACAGACACTGCTGCAGAAACTGAATTTTGAGCCTGCACTAGACTGATAGACTTTTTGTCAAACATGCATCGGTTCCTTGCATGCCAGATAATCCAGATAACATTGATAATGGCAGATAAAGCTACATCATGCATTTGGGAACTATAATTCATATGACTGAAATTGAATAATGCAGCAAAAGATGATGAATCAATATGAAACAGTAACTTAGAACTTAACCAATTCCACATAGCCTTAGCATAGGTGCAGGACAAAAACAAATGATAAGAGGATTCCTCATCCATTCCACATAAACTACACATTGAGACTGTGACACACCCTCTAAGTCTTAAATTGTCATCTGTTGGCATTTTACCACGAAAAAGTCTCCAAATCAAGAAAGATCTCGATGGAGGAACAATTTGAGACCAAACCTGCTTAAAACAAGAAGCTGTGGCTGTGATAGGATTGAGAAACATGAAAGTTTCTTTAAACGAAAGGGTTCCATTTGCTGAGTGAGTCCAGACAATCCTGTCATCACATGGATCAAGAGGAATTTGGACATCCTTTATTGATGAGACAATAGCAGGAAAGTGATTCTGCAAACATTCAGGAATACACCAACTATTATTAAATATGAAATCCTTAACTCTGGCTTTTAGAGATACATGCCATTATGCCAAGATTCAGGAATTTGCATCATATCAACTAGAGACTGATCAAGCCATTTGTCAGACCAAAAATTAACAGTATTGCCATTCCCAATCACCCAAGATATGTTGTCCATAACAGTGACATACCATCTTCTCAAAGCTGGTCAGATAGAAGAAGATACATGGTAAGCAATTGGCTGCAAACCTTTAAGGAACCTTGCTTTCAAGAATTTTGCCCATTGATCAGAAGAAGTAATCAAATCCCGGCTAAGTTTCAACATAGATGCCTCATTAATGGCTCTTGTTGATCTAAGACCAAGGCAAGTAGCTTCTATATGAGAGCAAACAGATTTCCATGCAACTGTGACATATTTCCTCTTATGAATATCACTAGACCATATGAAATTTCGAATCCAGCCATCCAATTGCTTAATCAAAGATTTAGGCCAAAGGTAAGTATGAAAGCTGTATGATAACATGCCTTGAATAACTAATTTCACAAGCTGCAACCGACCCATGATTGAGAGAAGAGAACCTCTCCATGAGGGCAGTTTGTTCTTTATTTTATCAACAATGGGTTGAAGATAAATGGCCTTTGGCTTACCCTTAAACAAAGGCACACAAATGAAAAGCCTAGAAAATAGCTCAAATCAGTCCTTCTTCTTGCTGACATAGAACCTGAGTAGAACCTACATTTATCAAGGCTTAACTCCTGCCCTGATGCATGACCATAAGTCTCAAATAACTGCATTAAGTTTCTAAGGTTGGACTTTGTCCCTCTGCAAAAAAACTAAAATATCATCCGCATATAGAATGTGACTAGGAGTAGCATAATTCCTAGGACTGCTCATGAGCTGCAACTTGCCAGTATTCACCAACAAAGAGATCCCTCTACTAAGCACCTCTTCAGCCAAGCAAAATAGAAGAGGAGATAGGGGATCCCAATGTCTTACACCTCGTTTGCAAGTGAAGAAACCAATGGAATGACCATTGACTGAATCTGATAAATGAGCAGAATATAGAATAGCACTTATCCACCCACAAATTTTTTTATCAAAACCAAAAGTAAAGATAACTTTCATAAGAAACCTCCAATCAAGAGTGTCAGATGCTTTTTTTATGTTAAATTTCCGAGCCAAATTCCCACCATGGTGTCTGTTATCCAACATATTCACAGCTTCTGAAGCAATGCACACACAATCAGCAATATGCCTCCCCCTAATAAACCCTCTTTGCTGTTCAAAGACATGTTTTGGAGCTATAACAGCTAACCTTTCAACAAGAACCTTGGTTATAATTTTAAATTGTAAATTAGCAAGGGCTGTAGGTCTGTAATTCTCTATCCTATCAGCAGCAGAGAATTTTGGAATCAAGGCAACTATATTAGAATTCAAGTTAGGATAAATCCATCCTTGTGAAAAAAATTGAAGAACCGAGTAATGCACATCACTTCCAATTATATCCCAAAAAGAGTGATAGAAACTACCACCAAATCCATCCGGTCCAGGGGCACTATTTCTTTCCAAAGAGAATACTGCACTCCTAACTTCTTCCAGAGTGGGAATATATTAGTAAGAAAAGTGTTATCAGATGAAGTAACCAAGGAAGGGATTACTTGATCTATAAGGACATTGTCTATGCACATGTATCAGAAGCATACAGCATAGTATAGAAGTCTAAAACATGATTTTCTATTTCTGTTTGACTGTCAAGGACAGAATCCCCACACTTAAGAATAGATAATTGCTTAGTTGAGTTTCTATTTTTGTTACCTTGGGGAAGAAGCTTGTGTTTCTATCACCTTCAGCATACCAATTCATCTTAGTTTTTTCCTTCCATAAAGACTCTTAATAAGATAGAGCCTGATTTAGATCACATTGAGCTGCTAATTCCTGATTATGCAGAGAATCATAGTAACCCACAAGATCCAATTGAGACTGGATAGAGTCCAGCTTGGCCATGACTTCTTCAACTCTAAAGTGAACATTTCCAAATGCCAATTTGTTCCAGGATTTTAACTCAGCCTTTCAATGCCTTTAGTTTCTGCAACAAAATGAACATGGGGCAACCATAAACTGTCCTATTCCAGACTTCAGCAACAAGCCTTCTACAGTCCACATGTTCAGTCCATATGCTATGAAACTTAAAAGATGATGGATGAGAAATATAGCCCCTTTTCAAAACCAAAAGAATGGGATAATGATCTGACTGACTCCTAGGAAGAGTACAGCATGCCATACTATCCCAAACATCCAGCCAGTCATCATTACATACCACTCAATCAAGTCTCAGTTCTATATGATCATGAGCACCCCTCATATTAGACCAAGAAAAAGCAGCTCCACGAGTTAGAACATGAGTTAGGATGCAAG
>JAUPTC010001188.1:0-27692 GCA_030762895.1 Sophora flavescens
AGCTCTCGCGAGGCGAAATTCAGTTTTGGCTCCATCTTGATTTGAATACTCGCGAGGCGAGATGGTGATTCGCGAGGCGAGACAGAAAGGGTGACATCTCTGGCACAGTCAGGCCTACAGGCTCGCGAGGCGAGACAGAAAGGGTGACTTCTCTAGCACAGTCAGGCCTTCAGGCTCGCGAGGCGACATCCTGTTTTGCGAGGCGAAACTTCCAGAATCGCTTTTCCACTGTTTTCTTCATTTTCCTTGACTCTAAGAGCTTCACTTTTAACCTGAAACAATAAAAGGAAACGAAAAGCGTAATTCTACTCAAAATAAACTAAAAATTACTAAAAATGCATTAAACGAATAAAATCCTAACTAATGAACAAAACAAGGCCAATTTGGGAGATTGGCGAGGTTGACTCGCCCAATTAGGCACAAAATCTACCCATTTTCTAGCTGGAAACTAGATGAGCCAGAGGCTTATCACTTATTCAGAGGCCCTTAATTTGGTCTAGGGTTAGGTCAGAATTAATAAGCAAAAATAGCAGTTTACAGCCGCACAAGCCAGAGAGAGACGGAAATTAGACAACATTTACAATCATTGTTTTTGCTTTTACATTATTGGGCATAATTGCTAAACATTGTTAATTTTCGGATTTTTCACTCTTCCCGACCTTGTTGCCTTGTGCAGAGCATAACTAGAGCTACAGATATCGGATTTTGATGATCTTGCTGTCCCTAGAAAGATAAGGAAGGGACCTACAATTTCAGGTTCACAAGAATTGTCAAATTATTCCAAAATAAAGGCTAAATTGGGTCCCGAGTTCTCTGGCACGGATCAGTGCGCAGTCCATGATATTCCTTCACTTAAATGGGCCTAACTTACTAATCTTAAGCCCAATTAAGGCATATGATACCTTGTTGGAAAGCTTATTCAGAGGCCCTTAATTTGGTCTAGGGTTAGGTCGGGATTAAAAACCATAAATAGCAGTTTCCAACCGCACAAGCCAGAGAGAGACGGAAATTAGACAACTTTTACAATCATTGTTTTTCCTTTTACAATATTGCGCTTAATTGGTCTTAATTGCTAAACATTGTTAATTTTCGGATTTTTCACTCTTCCTGACCTTGTTTCCTTGTGCAGAGCATAACTAGAGCTACAGATATCAGATTATAATGATCTTGCTGTCCCAAGAAATATAAGGAAGGGTCCTACAATTTCAGGTTCACAAGAATTGTCAAATTATTCCAAAAACAAGGCTAAATTGGGTCCCGAGTTCTCTGGCGCGGATCAGTGCACAGTCCATGATATTCCTTCACTTAAATGGGCTTAACTTACTAATCTTAAGCCCAATTAAGGCATATGATACCTTGTTGGAAAGCTTATTCAGAGGCCCTTAATTTGGTCTAGGGTTAGGTCGGGATTAAAAAGCATAAATAGCAGTTTACAGTCGCACAAGCCAGGGAGAGACGGAAATTAGACAACTTTTACAATCATTGTTTTTGCTTTTACAATATTGGGCTTAATTGGGCTTAATTGCTAAACATTGTTAATTTTCTGATTTTTCACTCATCCTGACCTTGTTGCCTTGCGCAGAACATAACTAGGGCTACAGATATCGGATTTTGGTGATCTTGCTGTCCCTAGAAAGATAAGGAAGAGACCTACAATTTTAGGTGACACAAGAATTGTCAATTTAGGCCAAAATCAAGGCTAAATTGGGTCCCGAGTACTCTGGCGCGGATCAGTGCGCAGTCCATGACGTTCCTTCACTTAAGGGAAAAATCAAGGCTAAATAAGGATCGAAATGGGCCTAACTTACTAATCTTAAGCCCAATTAAGGCATATGATACCTTGTTGGAAAGCTTATTCAGAGGCCCTTAATTTGTTCTAGGGTTAGGTCAGGATTAACAAGCAAATGGACTTTTTAGGTCATATAGGACCTAACTGGGACAATTTGTACTTCTTTGGCCCTAATAGAGCCCAAGTGCACTTGTTTTCGGATTTTTCACTCTTCCTGACCTTGTTGCCTTGCGTAGAGCATAACTTGAGCTACAGATTTCAGATTTTGGTGATTATGTTGTCCCTAGAAAGATAAGGAAGAGACCTACAATGTCAGGTTTCACAAGAATTGTCAAATTATTCCAAAATCAAGGATAAATTAGGTCCCGAGTTCTCTGGCGCGGATCAGGGTGCAGTCCACGATATTCCTTCACTTAAATGGGCCTAACTTACTAATCTTAAGCCCAATTAAGGCATATGATACCTTGTTGGAAAGCTTATTCAGAGGCCCTTAATTTGGTCTAGGGTTAGGTCGTGATTAAAAAGCATAAATAGCAGTTTACAGCGGCACAAGCTAGAGAGAGAAGGAAATTAGACAACTTTTACAATCATAGTTTTTGGTTTTACATTATTGGGCTTAATTGCTAAACATTGTTAATTTTCGGATTTTTCACTCATCCCGACCTTGTTGCAATGCGCAGAGTATAACTAGAGCTACAGATATCGGATTTTGGTGATCTTGCTGTCCCTAGAAAGATAAGAAAGAGACCCACAATTTCATATGTCCAAAGAATTATCAAATTAGGCCAAAATCAAGGCTAAATTGGATCCCGAGTTCTCTAGCACGGATCAATGCGCAGTCCCTGATGTTCCTTCACTTAAATGGGGCTAACTTACTAATCTTAAGCCCAATTAAGGCATATGATACCTTGTTGGAAAGCTTATTCAGAGGCCCTTAATTTGGTCTAGGGTTAGGTCGGGATTAATAAGTAAAAATAGCAGTTTACAGCCACACAAGCCAGAGAGTGACGAAAATTAGACAACTTTTACAATCATTGTTTTTGGTTTTACATTATCGGGCTTAATTGCTAAACATTGTTAATTTTCGGATTTTTCACTCTTCCTGACCTTGTTGCCTTGCGCAGAGTACAACTAGAGCTACAGATTTCGGATTTTGGTGATCTTGTTGTCCCTAGAAAGATAAGGAAGAGACCCACAATTTCATATTTCCAAAGAATTATCAAATTAGGCCAAAATCATGGCTAAATTGGATCCTGAGTTCTCTAGCACGGATCAGTGCGTAGTCCATGATGTTCCTTCACTTAAATGGGGATAACTTACTAATCTTAAGCCCAATTAAGGCAAATGATACCTTGTTGGAAAGCTTATTCAGAGGCCCTTAATTTGGTCTAGGGTTAGGTCAGGATTAATAACCAAAAATTGCAGTTTACAGTCGTACAAGCTAGAGAGAGAAGGAAATTAGACAACTTCTACAATCATTGTTTTTGGTTTTACATTATTGGGCTTAATTTGGCATAATTGCTAAACATTGTTAATTTTCGGATTTTTCACTCTTCCTGACCTTGTTGCCTTGTCTAGAGCATAACTAGAGCAACAGATATCGGATTTTGATGATCTTGTTGTCCCTAGAAAGATAAGGAAGGGACCAACAATTTCAGGTTTCACAAGAATTGTCAAATTAGACCAAAATCAAGGCTAAATTGGGTCCCGAGTACTCTGGCGCGGATCAGTGTGCAGTCCATGATATTCCTTCACTTAAATGGGACAAACTTACCAATCTTAAGCAAAATTAAGGCATATGATACCTTGTTGGAAAGCTTATTCAGAGGCCCTTAATTTGGACTAGGGTTAGGTCGGGATTAAAAACCATAAATAGCAGTTTACAGCCACACATGCTAGAGAGAGAAGGAAATTAGACAACTTTTACAATCATTGTTTTTGGTTTTACATTATTGGGCTTAATTGCTAAACATTGTTAATTTTCGGATTTTTCACTCATCCCGACCTTGTTGCCATGCGCAGGGTATAACTTGAGCTACTGATATCGGATTTTGGTGATCTTGCTGTCCATAGAAAGATATGGAAGAGAACTACAATGTCAGGTTTCACAAGAATTGTCAAATTAGACCAAAATCAAGGCTAAATTGGGTCCCGAGTTCTCTGGCGCGGACCAGTGTGCAGTTCATGATGTTCCTTCACTTAAATGGGCCTAACTTACTCATCTTAAGCCCAATTAAGGCATATGATACCTTGTTCGAAAGCTTATTCAGAGGCCCTTAATTTGGTCTAGGGTTAGGTCGGGATTAATTAGCAAAAATAGCAGTTTAAAGCCGCACAAGCCAAAGAGAGACGGAAATTAGACAACTTTTACAATCATTGTTTTTGGTTTTACATTATTGGGCTTAATTGGGCTTAATTGCTAAACATTGTTAATTTTCGGATTTTTCACTCTTCCTGACCTTGTTGCCTTGCGCAGAGCATAACTAGAGCTACAGATTTCGGATTTTGGTGATCTTGATGTCCCTAGAATGATAAGGAAGAGACCCACAATTTCATATTTCCAAAGAATTATCAAATTAGGCCAAAATCAAGGCTAAATTGGATCCCGAGTTCTCTAGCATGGATCAGTGCGCAGTCCATGATGTTTCTTCATTTAAATGGGGCTAACTTACTAATCTTAAGCCCAATTAAGGCATATGATACCTTGTTGGAAAGCTTATTCAGAGGCCCTTAATTTGGTCAAGGGTTAGGTCAGGATTAATTACCAAAAATAGCAGTTTACAGCCGCACAAGCTAGAGAGAGAAGGAAATTAGACAACTTTTACAATCATTGTTTTTGGTTTTACTTTATTGGGCTTAATTGGGCATAATTGCTAAACATTGTTAATTTTCGGATTTTTCACTCTTCCTGAACTTGTTGCCTTGTGCAGAGCATAACTAGAGCTACAGATATCGGATTTTGATGATCTTGCTGTCCCTAGAAAGATAAGGAAGGGACCTACAATTTCAGGTGGACAAGAATTGTCAAATTATTCCAAACTCAAGGCTAAATTGGGTCCCGAGTTCTCTAGCGCGGATCAGTGCACAGTCCATGATATTCCTTCACTTAAATGTTCCTGACTTACTAATCTTAAGCCCAATAAAGGCATATCATACCTTGCTGGAAAGCTTATTCAAAGACGCTTAATTTGGTCTAGGGTTAGGTCGGGATTAAAAAGCATAAATAGCAGTTTACAGCCGCACAAGCCAAAGAGAGAAGGAAATTAGATAACTTTTACAATCATTGTTTTTGGTTTTACAATATTGGGCTTAATTGCTAAAGATTGTTAATTTTTGGTTTTTTCACTCATCCCAGTCTTGTTGCCATGCGCAAAGTATAACTAGAGCTACAGATATCGGATTTTGGAGATCTTGTTGTCCCTAGAATGATAAGGAAGGGACCTACAATTTCAGGTTCACAAGAATTGTCAAATTATTCCAAAATCAAGGCTAAATTGGGTCCCGAGTTCTCTGGCGCGGATCAATGCGCAGTCCATGATGTTCCTTCACTTAAATGGGCCAAACTTACGAATCTTAAGCCCAATTGAGGCATATGATACCTTCTTGGAAAGCTTATTCAAAGGCCCTTAATTTGGTCTTGGATTTGGTTAGGATTAATAAGCATAAATAGCAGTTTACAGCCGCACAAGCCAGAGAGAGACGGAAATTCGACAACTTTTACAATCATTATTTTGGCTTTTACATTATCGGGCTTAATTGCTAAACATTGTTAATTTTCGGATTTTTCACTCATCCTGACTTGTTGCCATGTGCAGAGTATAACTAGAGCTACAGACATCGGATTTTGGTGATCTTGATGTCCCTAGAAAGATAAGGAAGAGACCTACAATTTCACGTGACACAAGAATTGTCAATTTAAGCCAAAATCAAAGCTAAATTGGGTCCAAAGTTCTCTGGCGCGGATCAGTGCGCCCTCCATGATGTTCCTTCACTTAAATGGGCCTAACTTACTCATCTTAAGCCCAATTAAGGCATATGATACCTTGTTGGAAAGCTTATTCAGAGCCGTTAATTTGGTCTAGGGTTAGGTCGGGAATAAAACCATAAATAGCAGTTTACAACCGCACATGCTAGAGAGAGAAGGAAATTAGACAACTTTTACAATCATTGTTTTTGGTTTTACATTATTGGGCTTAATTGGGCTTAATTGCTAAACATTGTTAATTTTCGGATATTTCACTCATCCCGACCTTGTTGCCATGCGCAGAGTATTACTTGAGCTACTGATATCGGATTTTGGTGATCTTGCTGTCCCTAGAAAGATAAGGAAGAGACCTACAATGTCAGGTATCACAAGAATTGTCAAATTAGACCAAAATCAAGGCTAAATTGGGTCCCGAGTTCTCTGGCGCGGACTAGTGCGCAGTCCATGATGTTCCTTCACTTAAATGGGACTAACTTACTAATCTTAAGCCCAATTAAGGCATATGATGCCTTGTTGGAAAGCTTATTCAGAGGCCCTTAATTTGGCCTTGGGTTAGGTCAGGATTAATTACCAAAAATAGCAGTTTACAGCCGCACAAGCTAGAGAGAGAAGGAAATTAGACAACTTTTACAATCATTGTTTTTGGTTTTACTTTATTTGGCTTAATTGGGCATAATTGCTAAACATTGTTAATTTTCGGATTTTTCACTCTTCCTGACCTTGTTGCCTTGTGCAGAGCATAAATAGAGCTACAGATATCGGATTTTGATGATCTTGCTGTCCCAAGAAAGATAAGGAAGGGACCTACAATTTCAGGTTCACAAGACTTGTCAAATTATTCCAAAATCAAGGTTAAATTGGGTCCCGAGTTCTCTGGCGCTGATTAGTGCGCAGCCCATGATATTCCTTCACTTAAATGGGCCTAACTTACTCATCTTAAGCCCAATTAAGGCATATGATACCTTGTTGGAAAGCTTATTCAGAGGCCCTTAATTTGGTCCAGGGTTAGGTCAGGATTAATAAGCAAAAATAGCAGTTTACAGCCGCAGAAGCCAGAGAGAGACGGAAATTAGACAACTTTTACAATCTTTGTTTTTGCTTTTACATTATTGGGAATAATTGCTAAACATTGTCAATTTTCGGATTTTTCACTCTTCCTGACCTTGTTGCCTTGTGCATAGCATAACTAGAGCTACAGATATGGGATTTTGATGATCTTGCTTTCCCTAGAAATATAAGGAAGGGACCTACAATTTCAGGTTCACAAGAATTGTCAAATTGTTCTAAAATCAAGGCTAAATTGGGTCCCGAGTTCTCTGGCGCGGATCAATGATCAGTCCATGATATTCCTTCACTTAAATGGGCCTAACTTACTCATCTTAAGCCCAATTAAGGCATATGATACCTTGTTGGAAAGCTTATTCAGAGGACCTTAATTTGGTCTAGGGTTAGGTCAGGATTAATAAGCAAAAATAGAAGTTTACAGCAGCACAAGCCAGAGAGAGACGGAAATTAGACAACTTTTGCAATCATTGTTTTTGCTTTTACATTATTGGGCATAATTGCTAAACATTGTTAATTTTAGGATTTTTCACTCTTCCTGACCTTGTTGCCTTGTGCAGAGCATAACTAGAGCTACAGATATAGGATTTTGATGATCTTGCTGTCCCTAGAAAGATAAGGAAGGGACCTACAATTTCAGGTCCCAAGAATTGTCAAATTATTCCAAAATCAAGGCTAAATTGGGTCCCGAGTTCTCTGGCACGGATCAGTGCGTAGTCCATGATGTTCCTTCACTAAAATGGGCCTAACTTACTCATCTTTAGACCAATTAAGGCATATGATACCTTGTTGGAAAGCTTATTCAGAGGTCCTTAATTTGGTCTTGGGTTAGGTAGGGATTAAAAAGTATAAATATCAGTTTACAGCAGCACAAGCTAGAGAGAGAAGGAAATTAGACAACTTTTACAATCATTGTTTTTTGTTTTGCATTTTTGGGCTTAATTAGGCATAATTGCTAAACATTGTTAATTTTCGGATTTTTCACTCTTCTTGGCCTTGTTGCCTTGTGCAGAGCATAACTAGAGCTACAGATATCGGATTTTGATGATCTTGCTGTCCCTAGAAAGATAAGGAAGGGACCTGCAATTTCAGGTTCACAAGAATTGTCAAATTATTCCAAAATCAAGGCTACATTGGGTCGCGAGTTCTCTGGCACGGATCAGTGTGCAGTCCATGATATTCCTTCACTTAAATGGGCCTAACTTACTATTCTTAATCCCAATTAAGGCATATGATACCTTGTATGTAAAAGCTTATTCAGAGGCCCTTAATTTGGTGTAGGGTTAGGTCGGGATTAAAAAGCATACATAGCAGTTTACAGCTGCACAAGCTAGAGAGAGAAGGAAATTAGACAACTTTTACAATCATTGTTTTTGGTTTTACATTATTGGGCTTAATTGGGCATAATTGCTAAACATTGTTAATTTTCGGAATTTTCACTCTTCCTGACCTTGTTGCCTTGCACAGAGCAAAACTAGAGCTACAGATTTAGGATTTTGGTGATCTTGATGTCCCTAGAAAGATAAGGAAGAGACCAACAATTTCAGGTTTCCAATAATTGTCAAATTAGACCAAAATCAAGGCTAAATTGGGTGCCGAGTACTCTGGCCCGGAACAGTGCGCAGTCCATGATATTCCTTCACTTAAATGGGCCAAACTTACAAATCTTAAGCCCAATTAAGGCATATGATACCTTGTTGGAAAGCTTATTCAGAGGCCCTTAATTTGGTCTAGGGTTAGGTCGGGATTAAAAAGCATAAATAGCAGTATACAGCCGCACAAGCTAGAGAGAGAAGGAAATTAGACAACTTTTACAATCATTGCTTTTGCTTTTATATTATTGGGCTTAATTGCTAAACATTGTTAATTTTCGGATTTTTCACTCTTCCTGACCTTGTTGCCTTGCGCAGAGCATAACTAGAGCTACAGATTTCGGATTTTGTTGATCTTGCTGTCCCTAGAAAGATAAGGAAGGGACCTACAATTTCAGGTTCACAAGAATTGTCAAATTATTCCCAAATAAAGGCTAAATTGAGTCCCGAGTACTCTGGCGCGGATCAGTGCGCAGTCCATGATGTTCCTTCACTTAAATGGGCCTATTTTACTCATCTTAAGCCCAATTAAGGCATATGATACCTTGTTGGAAAGCTTATTCAGAGGCCCTTGATTTGGTCTAGGATTAGGTTAGGATTAATAAGCAAAAATAGCAGTTTACAGCCGCACAAGCCAGAGAGAGACGAAAATTAGACAACTTTTACAATCATTGTTTTTGCTTTTACATTATTGGGCATAATTGCTAAACATTGTTAATTTTCGGATTTTTCAATCTTCCAAGCCTTGGTGCCTTGTGCAGAGCATAACTAGAGCAACATATATCGGATTTTGATGATCTTGCTGCCCTTGAAAGATAAGGAAGGGACCTATAATTTCAGGTTCACAAGAATTGTCAAATTATTCCAAAATCAAGGCTAAATTGGGTCCCGAGTTCTCTGGCGCGGATCAGTGCGCAGTCCATGATATTCCTTCACTTAAATGGGCCTAACTTACTAATCTTAAGCCCAATTAAGGCATATGATACCTTGTTGGAAAGCTTATTCAGAGGCCCTTAATTTGGTCTAGGGTTAGGTCGGGATTAATAAGTAAAAATAGCAGTTTACAGCCGCACAAGACAAAGAGAGAAGGAAATTAGACAACTTTTACAATCATTGTTTTTGGTTTTACATTATTGGCCTTAATTGGGCATAATTGCTAAACATTGTTAATTTTCGGATTTTTCACTCTTCCTGACCTTGTTGCCTTGTGCAGAGCATAACTAGAGCTACAGATATCGGATTTTGGTGATCTTGCTGTCCCTATAAAGATAAGGAAGAGACCAACATTTTCAGGTATCACAATAATTGTCAAATTAGACCAAAATCAAGGCTAAACTGGTTCCCGATTACTCTGGAGCGGATCAGTGCGCAGTTCATGATTTTCCTTCACTTAAATGGGCCTAACTTACTAATCTTAAGCCCAATTAAGGCATATGATACCTTGTTGGAAAGCTTATTCAGAGGCCCTTAATTTGGTCTAGGGTTAGGTCGGGATTAAAAAGCATAAATAGCAGTTTACAGCTGCACAAGCTAGAGAGAGAAGGAAATTAGACAACTTTTACAATTATTGTTTTTGGTTTTACATTATTGGCCTTAATTGGGCTTAATTGCTAAACATTGTTAATTTTCGGATTTTTCACTCATCCCAACCTTGTTGCCATGCGCAGAGAATAACTAGAGCTACAGATATCGGATTTTGGTGATCTTGTTGTCCCTAGAAAGATAAGGAAGAGACCTACAATGTCAGGTGTCACAAGAATTGTCAAATTAGACCAAAATCAAGGCTAAATTGGGTCCCGAGTTCTCTGGCGCGGATCAGTGCGCAGTCCATGATGTTCCTTCACTTAAATGGGCCTAACTTACTCATCTTAAGCCCAATTAAGGCATATGATACCTTGTTGGAAAGCTTATGAAGATGCCCTTAATTTGGTCTAGGGTTAGGTTGGGATTAATAAGTAAAAATAGCAGTTAACAGCCGCACAAGCCAGAGAGAGACGGAAATTAGATAACTTTTACAATCATTGTTTTTGCTTTCACATTATTGGGCATAATTGCTAAACATTGTTAATTTTCGGATTTTTCACTCTTCCTGACCTTGTTACCTTGTGCAGAGCATAACTAGAGCTATAGATATCGGATTTTGATGATCTTGCTGTCCCTAGAAAGATAAGGAAGGGACCTACAATTTCAGGTTCATAGGAATTGTCAAATTATTCCAAAATCAAGGCTAAATTGGGTCCCGAGTTCTCTGGCGCGGATCAGTGCGCAGTCCATGATGTTCCTTCACTTAAATGGGCCTAACTTAGTAATCTTAAGCCCAATTAAGGCATATGATACCTTGTTGGAAAGCTTATTCAGAGGCCTTTAATTTGGTCTAGGGTTAGGTCGGGATTAGAAAGCATAAATAGCAGTTTACAGCCGCACAAGCCAGAGAGAGAAGGAAATTAGACAACTTTTACAATCATTATTTTTGCATTTATATTATTGGGCTTAATTGGGCATAATTGCTAAACATTATTAATTTTCGGATTTTTCACTCTTCCTGACCTTGTTGCCTTGCGCAGAGCATAACTAGAGCTACAGATTTTGGATTTTGGTGATCTTGTTGTCCCTAGAAAGATAAGGAAGGGACCTACAATTTCAGGTTCACAAGAATTGTCAAATTATTCCCAAATAAAGGCTAAATTGGGTCCCGAGTACTCTGGCACGGATCAGTGCGCAGTCCATGATGTTCCTTCACTTAAATGGGCCTAACTTACTCATCTTAAGCCCAATTAATGCATATGATACCTTGTTGGAAAGCTTATTCAGAGGCCCTTAATTTGGTCCAGGGTTAGGTTAGGATTAATAAGCAAAAATAGCAGTTTACAGCTGCACAAGCCAGATAGAGACGAAAATTAGACAACTTTTACAATCATTGTTTTTGCTTTTACATTATTGGGCATAATTGTTAAACATTGTTAATTTTCGGATTTTTCAATCTTCCTGACCTTGGTGCCTTGTGCAGAGTATAATTAGAGCAACATATATCGGATTTTGATGATCTTGCTATCCCTAGAAAGATAAGGAAGGGACCTATAATTTTAGGTTCACAAGAATTGTCAAATTATTCCAAAATCAAGGCTAAATTGGGTCCCGAGTTCTCTGGCACGGATCAGTGCGCAGTCCATGATATTCCTTCACTTAAATGGGCCTAACTTACTAATCTGAAGCCCAATTAAGGCATACGATACCTTGTTGGAAAGCTTATTCAGAGGCCCTTAATTTGGTCTAGGGTTAGGTCGGGAATAAAAAGCATAAATAGCAGTTTAAACCGCACAAGCTAGAGAGAGAAGGAAATTAGACAACTTTTACAATCATTGTTTTTGGTTTTACATTATTGGGCTTAATTTCTAAACATTGTTAATTTTCGGATTTTTCACTCATCCCAACCTTGTTGCCATGCGCATAGAATAACTAGAGCTACAGATATCGGATTATGGTGATCTTGCTGTCCCTAGAAAGATAAGGAAGAGACCTACAATGTCAGGTTTCACAAGAATTGTCAAATTAGACCAAAATCAAGGCTAAACTGGGTCCCGAGTACTCTGGCGCGGATCACTGCGCAGTTCATGATTTTCCATCACTTAAATGGGCCTAACTTACTAATCTTAAGCCCAATTAAGGCATATGATACCTTGTTGGAAAGCTTATTCATAGGCCCTTAATTTGGTCTAGGGTTAGGTCGGGATTAAAAAGCATAAATAGAAGTTTATAGCTGCACAAGCTAGAGAGAGAAGGAAATTAGCCAACTTTTACAATCATTGTTTTTGGTTTTACATTATTGGGCTTAATTGGGCTTAATTGCTAAACATTGTTAATTTTCACATTTTTCACTCATCCCGACCTTGTTGCCATGTGCAGAGAATAACTAGAGCTATAGATATCGGATTTTGCTGATCTTGTTTTCCCTAGAAAGATAAGGAAGAGACCAACAAAGTTAGGTTTCACAAGAATTGTCGAATTAGATCAAAATCAAGGCTAAATTGGGTCCCGAGTTCTCTGGCGCGGATCACTGCGCAGTCCATGATGTTCCTTCACTTAAATGGGCCTAACTTACTCATCTTAAGCCCAATTAAGGCATATGATACCTTGTTGGAAAGTTTATTCAGAGGCCCTTAATTTGGTCTAGGGTTAGGTCAGGATTAAAAAGCATAAATAGCAGTTTACAGCCGCACAAGCTAGAGAGAGAAGGAAATTAGACAACTTTTACAATCATTGTTTTTGGTTTTACATTATTGGCTTAATTGGGCATAATTGCTAAACATTGTTAATTTTTCGGATTTTTCACTCTTCTTGACCTTGTTGCCTTTGCGCGAGAATAACTAGAGCAAAAGATATCTGATTTTGGTGATCTTGATGTCACTATAAAGATAAGGAAGTGAACTACAATTTCAGGTTCACAAGAATTTTCAAAATACTCTAAAATCAATGCTAAATTTGTTCCCGAGTTCTCTGGCGCGGATCAGTGCGCGGTCCATGATGTTCCTTCACTTAAATGGGCCTAACTTACTCATCTTAAGCCCAATTAAGGCTTATGATACCTTGTTGGAAAGCTTATTCAGAGGCCCTTAATTTGGTCTAGGTTTGGTCATGAATAAAAAGCATAAATAGCAGTTTACAGCCGCACAAGCCAGAGAGTGTAGGAAATTTTACAACTTTTTCTATCACTGTTTTTGCTTTTACATTTTTGGGCTTAATTGGGCATAATTGCTAAACAAAGTTAATTTTCGTATGTTTCACTCTTCCTGAAATTGTTGCCATGTGCATAGAATAACTAGAGCTACAGATATCGGATTTTGGTGATCTTCCTGTCCGTAGAAAGATAAGGAAGAGACCTACAATTTCAGGTTTCACAAGAATTGTCAAATTAGCCAAAAATCAAGGCTAAATTGGGTCCCGAGTACTCTGGCGCGGATCAGTGCGCAGTCCATGATATTCCTTCCCTTAAATGGGCCTAACTTACTAATCTTAAGCCCAATTAAGGCATGTGATACCTTGTTGGAAATCTTATTCAGAGGCCCTTATTTTGGTCTAGGGTTAGGTCGGGATTAAAAAGCATAAATAGCAGTTTACAGCTTCACAAGCTAGAGAGAGAAGGAAATTAAACAACTTTTACAATCATTGTTTTTGGTTTTACATTATTGGGCTTAATTGGGCTTAATTGCTAAACATTGTTAATTTTAGGATTTTTCACTCTTCCAGACCTTGTTGCCATGTGCGAGAGAAATAACTAGAGCTACGAGATATCGGATTTTGGTGATCTTGTTGTCCCTAGAAAGATAAGGAAGAGACCTACAATATTAGGTTTCACAAGAATTGTCAAATTAGACCAAAATCAAGGCTAAATTGGGTCCCAGAGTTCTCTGCGCGCGGATCTATCGATCCATGATGTTCCTTCACTTAAATGGGCCTAACTTACTCATCTTAAGCCCAATTAAGGCATATGATACCTTGTTGGAAAGTTTATTCAAAGGCCCTTAATTTGGTCTAGGGTTAGGTCATGATTAATAAACAAAAATAGCAGTTTACAGCCGCACAAGCCAGAAAGAGACGAAAATTAGATAACTTTTACAATCAGTGTTTTTGCTTTCACATTATTGGGCATAATTGCTAAACATTGTTAATTTTCGGATTTTTCACTCATCCCGACCATGTTGCCATGTGCAGAGAATAACTAGAGCTACAGATATCGGATTTTGGTGATCTTGCTGTCCCTAGAAAGATAAGGAAGGGACCTACAATTTCAGGTTCACAAGAATTTTCAAATTATTCGAAAATCAAGGCTAAATTGGGCCCCGAGTTCTCTGGCGCGGATCGAGTCTGTGATCCATGATATTCCTTCACTTAAATGGGCCTAACTTACATATCTTAAGCCCAATTAAGGCATATGATACCTTGTTGGATAGCTTATTCAGAGGCCCTTAATTTGGTCTAGGATTAGGTCGGGATTAAAAAGCATTAATAGCAGTTTACAGCCGCACAAGCTAGAGAGAGAAGGAAATTAGACAACTTTTACAATCATTGTTTTTGGTTTTACATTATTTGGCTAAATTGGGCATAATTGCTAAACATTGTTAATTTTCGGATTTTTCACTCTTCTTGACCTTGTTGCCTTGTCTAGAGCATAACTAGAGCTACAGATTTCGGATTTCGGTGATCTTGCTGTCCCTAGAAAGATAAGGAAGGGACCTACAATTTCAGGTTCACAAGAATTGTCAAATTATTCCCAAATAAAGGCTAAATTGGAGCCCGAGTACTCTGGCGCGGATCAGTACGCAGTCCATGATGTTCCTTCACTTAAATGTGCCTAACTTACTCATCTTAACCTCAATTAAGGCATATGATACCTTGTTGGAAAGCTTATTCAAAGGGCCTTAATTTGGTCTAGGGCTAGGTCAGGATTAATAAGTAAAAATAGCAATTTACAGCCGCACAAGCCAGAGAGAGACGGAAATTAGACAACTTCTACAATCATTTTTTTTGCTTTTACTTTAATGGGAATAATTGCTAAACATTGTTAATTTTCGGATTTTTCACTCTTCCAGACCTTGTTGCCTTGTGCAGAGCATAACTGGAGCTACAGATATCGGATTTTGATGATCTTGCTATCCCTAGAAAGATAAGGAAGGGACCTACAATTTTAGGTGCACAAGAAACGTCAAATTATTCCAAAATAAGGCTAAATTGGGTCCCAAGTTCTCTGGCGCGGATCAGTGCGCAGTCCCTGATATTCCTTCACTTAAATGGGCCTAACTTGTTAATCTTAAGCCCAATTAAGGCATATGATACCTTGTTGGAAAGCTTATTCAGAGGCCCTTAATTTGGTCTAGGGTTAGGTCGGGATTAAAAAGCGTAAATAGCAGTTTACAGCTGCACAAGATAGAGAGAGAAGGAAATTAGACAACTTTTACAATCATTGTTTTTGGTTTTACATTATTGGGCTTAATTGGGCTTAATTGCTAAACATTGTTAATTTTCAGATTTTTCACTCATCCCGACCTTGTTGCCATGTGCAGAGAATAACTAGAGCTACAGATATCGGATTTTGGTGATTTTCTGTCCCTTGAAAGATAAGGAAGAGACCTACAAAGTTAGGTTTCACAAGAATTGTCAAATTAGATCAAAATCAAGGCTAAATTGGGTCCCGAGTTCTCTGGCGCGGATCACTGCGCAGTCCATGATGTTCCTTCACTTAAATGGGCCTAACTTACTCATCTTAAGCCCAATTAAGGCATATGATACCTTGTTGGAAAGCTTATTCAGAGGCCCTTAATTTGGTCTAGGGTTAGGTCAGGATTAATAAGCAAAAATAGCAGTTTACAGCCGCACAAGCCAGAGAGAGACGAAAATTAGATAACTTTTACAATCAGTGTTTTTGCTTTCACATTATTGGGCATAATTGCTAAACATTGTTAATTTTCGGATTTTTCACTCTTCCTGACCTTGTTACCTTGTGCAGAGCATAACTAGAGCTACAGATATCAGATTTTGATGATCTTGCTGTCCTTTGAAAGATAAGGAAGGGACCTACAATTTCAGGTTCACAAGAATTGTCAAATTATTCGAAAATCAAGGCTAAATTGATTCCCGAGTTCTCTGGCGCGGATCGGATGTGCAGATCCATGATGTTCCTTCACTTAAATGGGCCTGACTTACATATCTTAAGCCCAATTAAGGCATATGATACCTTGTTGGATAGCTTATTCAGAGGCCCTTAATTTTGTCTAGGATTAGGTCGGGATTAAAAAGCATTAATAGCAGTTTACAGCCGCACAAGCTAGAGAGAGAAGGAAATTAGACAACTTTTACAATCATTGTTTTTGGTTTTACATTATTGGGCTTAATTGGGCATAATTGCTAAACATTGTTAATTTTCGGATTTTTCACTCTTCCTGACCTTGTTGCCTTGTCTAGAGCATAACTAGAGCTACAGATTTCGGATTTCGGTGATCTTGCTGTCCCTAGAAAGATAAGGAAGGGACCTACAATTTCAGGTTCACAAGAATTGTCAAATTATTCCCAAATAAGGCTAAATTGGAGCCCGAGTACTCTGGCGCGGATCAGTACACAGTCCATGATGTTCCTTCACTTAAATGGGCCTAACTTACTCATCTTAACCCCAATTAAGGCATATGATACCTTGTTGGAAAGCTTATTCAAAGGGCCTTAATTTGGTCTAGGGCTAGGTCAGGATTAATAAGTAAAAATAGCAGTTTACAGCCGCACAAGCCATAGAGAGACGGAAATTAGACAACTTTTACAATCATTTTTTTTGCTTTTACTTTATTGGGCATAATTGTTAAACATTGTTAATTTTCGGATTTTTCACTCTTCCTGACCTTGTTGCCTTGTGCAGAGCATAACTGGAGCTACAGATATCAGATTTTGATGATCTTGCTGTCCCTAGAAAGATAAGGAAGGGACCTACAATTTTAGGTGCACAAGAATTGTTAAATTATTCCAAAATAAGGCTAAATTGGGTCCCGAGTTCTCTGGCGCGGATCATTGCGCAGTCCCTGATATTCCTTCACTTAAATGGGCCTAACTTATTAATCTTAAGCCCAATTAAGGCATATGATACCTTGTTGGAAAGCTTATTCAGAGGCCCTTAATTTGGTCTAGGGTTAGGTCGGGATTAAAAAGCGTAAATAGCAGTTTACAGCTGCACAAGCTAGAGAGAGAAGGAAATTAGACAACTTTTACAATCATTGTTTTTGGTTTTACATTATTGGGCTTAATTGGGCTTAATTGCTAAACATTGTTAATTTTCAGATTTTTCACTCATCCCGACCTTGTTGCCATGTGCAGAGAATAACTAGAGCTACAGATATCGGATTTTGGTGATCTTGCTGTCCCTTGAAAGATAAGGAAGAGACCAACAAAGTTAGGTTTCACAAGAATTGTCAAATTAGATCAAAATCAAGGCTAAATTGGGTCCCGAGTTCTCTGGCGCGGATCACTGCACAGTCCATGATGTTCCTTCACTTAAATGGGCCTAACTTACTCATCTTCAGCCCAATTAAGGCATATGATACCTTGTTGGAAAGCTTATTCAAAGGGCCTTAATTTGGTCTAGGGCTAGGTCAGGATTAATAAGTAAAAATAGCAGTTTACAGCCGCACAAGCCAGAGAGAGACGAAAATTAGATAACTTTTACAATCAGTGTTTTTGCTTTCACATTATTGGGCATAATTGCTAAACATTGTTAATTTTCGGATTTTTCACTCTTCCTGACCTTGTTACCTTGTGCAGAGCATAACTAGAGCTACAGATATCAGATTTTGATGATCTTGCTGTCCTTAGAAAGATAAGGAAGGGACCTACAATTTTAGGTTCACAAGAATTGTCAAATTATTCGAAAATCAAGGCTAAATTGATTCCCGAGTTCTCTGGCGCGGATCAGTGCGCAGTCCATGATGTTCCTTCACTTAAATGGGCCTAACTTACATATCTTAAGCCCAATTAAGGCATATGATACCTTGTTGGATAGCTTATTCAGAGGCCCTTAATTTGGTCTAGGATTAGGTCGGGATTAAAAAGCATTAATAGCAGTTTACAGCCGCACAAGCTAGAGAGAGAAGGAAATTAGACAACTTTTACAATCATTGTTTTTGGTTTTACATTATTGGGCTTAATTGGGCATAATTGCTAAACATTGTTAATTTTCGGATTTTTCACTCTTCCTGACCTTGTTGCCTTGTCTAGAGCATAACTAGAGCTACAGATTTCGGATTTTGGTGATCTTGTTGTCCCTAGAAAGATAAGGAAGGGACCTACAATTTCAGGTTCACAAGAATTGTCAAATTATTCCCAAATAAAGGCTAAATTGGAGCCCGAGTACTCTGGCGCGGATCAGTGCGCAGTCCATGATGTTCCTTCACTTAAATGGGCCTAACTTACTCATCTTAACCCCAATTAAGGCATATGATACCTTGTTGGAAAGCTTATTCAAAGGGCCTTAATTTGGTCTAGGGCTAGGTCAGGATTAATAAGTAAAAATAGCAGTTTACAGCCGCACAAGCCAGAGAGAGACGGAAATTAGACAACTTCTACAATCATTTTTTTTGCTTTTACTTTAATGGGAATAATTGCTAAACATTGTTAATTTTCGGATTTTTCACTCTTCCAGACCTTGTTGCCTTGTGTGAGAGCATAGCCGGAGCTACGAGATATCGGATTTTGATGATCTTGCTGTCCCTAGAAAGATAAGGAAGGGACCTACAATTTTAGGTGCACAAGAATTGTCAAATTATTCCAAAATAAGGCTAAATTGGGTCCCGAGTTCTCCAGGCGCGGATCGAGTGCGTGATCCATGATATTCCTTCACTTAAATGGGCCTAACTTACTAATCTTAAGCCCAATTAAGGCATATGATACCTTGTTGGAAAGCTTATTCAGAGGCCCTTAATTTGGTCTAGGATTTGGTCGTGATTAAAAAGTATAAATAGCAGTTTACAGCCACACAAGCTAGAGTGACAAGGAAATTAGACAACTTTTACAATCATTGTTTTTGGTTTTACATTATTGGGCTTAATTGCTAAACATTGTTATGTTTCGGATTTTTCACTCTTCCTGACCTTGTTGCCTTGCGCAGAACATAACTAGAGCTACAGATTTCGGATTTTGGTGATCTTGCTATCCCTTGAAAGATAAGGAAGAGACCAACAATTTCAGGTTTCACAATAATTGTCAAATTAGACAAAAGTCAAGGCTAAATTGGGTCCCGAGTACTCTGGCGCGGATCAGTGCGCAGTCCATGATATTCCTTCCCTTAAATGGGCCTAACTTACTAATCTTAAGCCCAATTAAGGCATGTGATACCTTGTTGGAAATCTTATTCAGAGGCCCTTATTTTGGTCTAGGGTTAGGTCGGGATTAAAAAGCATAAATAGCAGTTTACAGTCGCACTACCTAGAGAGAGAAGGAAATTAGACAACTTTTACAATCATTGTTTTTGGTTTTACATTATTGGGCTTAATTGCTAAACATTGTTAATTTTCGGATTTTTCACTCTTCCGACCTTGTTGCCTTGTGCAAGAGCATAACTAGAGCTAGAGATATCGGATTTTGGTGATCTTGATGTCCCTAGAAAGATAAGGAAGGGACCTACAATTTCAGGTTTCACAAGAGTTGTTAAATTAGACCAAAATCAAGGCGAAATTGGTTCCGGAGTTCTATGGCGCGGATCGGTCCGCGATCCATGATGTTCCTTCACTTAAATGGGCCTAACTTACATATCTTAAGCCCAATTAAGGCATATGATACCTTGTTGGAAAGCTTATTCAGAGGCCCTTAATTTGGTCTAGGATTAGGTCGGGATTAAAAACCAAAAATAGCATTTAAAGCCGCACAAGCTAGAGAGAAGGAAATTAGACAACTTTTACAATCATTGTTTTTGGTTTTACATTATTGGGCTTAATTGGGCATAATTGCTAAACATTGTTAATTTTCGGATTTTTCACTCTTCCCGACCTTGTTGCCTTGTCTAGAGCATAACTAGAGCTACTGATTTCGGATTTCGGTGATCTTGTTGTCCCTAGAAAGATAAGGAAGGGACCTACAATTTCAGGTTCACAAGAATTGTCAAATTATTCCCAAATAAAGGCTAAATTGGGGCCGAAGTTCTGGCGCGGATCAGTCCAGCGATCCATGATGTTCCTTCACTTAAATGGGCCTAACTTACTCATCTTAACCCCAATTAAGGCATATGATACCTTGTTGGAAAGCTTATTCAAAGGGCCTTAATTTGGTCTAGGGCTAGGTCGGGATTAATAAGTAAAAATAGCAGTTTACAGCCGCACAAGCCAAGAGAGACGGAAATTAGACAACTTTTACAATCATTTTTTTGCTTTTACTTTATTGGGAATAATTGCTAAACATTGTTAATTTTCGGATTTTTCACTCTTCCGACCTTGTTGCCTTGTGCGAGCATAACTGGAGCTA
The DNA here is from genome assembly GCA_030762895.1 of Sophora flavescens. Taxonomy (NCBI): domain Eukaryota; kingdom Viridiplantae; phylum Streptophyta; class Magnoliopsida; order Fabales; family Fabaceae; genus Sophora; species Sophora flavescens. The sequence continues at coordinate 20,414 of JAUPTC010001188.1, forward strand.
CGAGATATCGGATTTTGATGATCTTGCTGTCCCTAGAAAGATAAGGAAGGGACCTACAATTTTAGGTGCACAAGAATTGTCAAATTATTCCAAAATAAGGCTAAATTGGGTCCCGAAGTTCTCTCGGCGCGGATCGGTCGCAGTCCACGATATTCCTTCACTTAAATGGGCCTAACTTATTAATCTTAAGCCCAATTAAGGCATATGATACCTTGTTGGAAAGCTTATTCAGAGGCCCTTAATTTGGTCTAGGGTTAGGTCGGGATTAAAAAGCGTAAATAGCATTTTACAGCTGCACAAGATAGAGAGAAGAAGGAAATTAGACAACTTTTACAATCATTGTTTTTGGTTTTACATTATTGGGCTTAATTGGGCTTAATTGCTAAACATTGTTAATTTTCAGATTTTTCACTCATCCGACCTTGTTGCCATGTGTAGAGAATAACTAGAGCTACAGATATCGGATTTTGGTGATCTTCTTTGTCCCTTGAAAGATAAGGAAGAGACCAACAAAGTTAGGGTTTCACAAGAATTGTCAAATTAGATCAAAATCAAGGCTAAATTGGGACCCGAGTTCTCGGCGCGGATCAACTGCGCGATCCATGAAGATCCTTCACTTAAATGGGCCTAACTTACTCATCTTAAGCCCAATTAAGGCATATGATACCTTGTTGGAAAGCTTATTCAGAGGCCCTTAATTTGGTCTAGGGTTAGGGTCGAGATTAATAAAAAAATAGCAGTTTACAGCCGCCAAGCCGAGAGAGAGACGGAAATTAGACAACTTTTACAATCATTGTTTTTGGTTTTACATTATTGGGCTTAATTGGGCATAATTGCTAAACATTGTTAATTTTCGGATTTTTCACTCTTCCGACCTTGTTGCCTTGTGCGAGCATAACTAGAGCTACGGATATCGGATTTTGGTGATCTTGCTGTCCCTATAAAGATAAGGAAGAGACCAACAATTTCAGGTTTCACAATAATTGTCAAATTAGACCAAAATCAAGGCTAAATTGGTTCCCAGATTACTCCGGCGCGGATCGGTGCGCAGTTCCATGATTTTCCTTCACTTAAATGGGCCTAACTTTTAATCTTAAGCCCAATTAAGGCATATGATACCTTGTTGGAAAGCTTATTGAGAGGCCCTTAATTTGGTCTAGGGTTAGGTCGGGATTAAAAAGCATAAATAGCAGTTTATGGTCTCACAAGCTCAGAGAGAGAAGGAAATTAGACAACTTTTACAATCATTGTTTTTGGTTTTTACATTATTGGCCTTAATTGGGCTTAATTGCTAAACATTGTTAATTTTCGGATTTTTCACTCATCCCGACCTTGTTGCCTTGCGGAGAGCATAACTAGAGCTACGATATCGGATTTTGGTGATCTTGTTTGTCCCTAGAAAGATAAGGAAGAGACCTACAATTTCAGAGTGTCACAAGAATTGTCAAATTAGACCAAAATCAAGGCTAAATTGGGTCCCGAGTTCTCCGGCGGGGATCGAGTGTGCAGTCCATGATGTTCCTTCACTTAAATGGGCCTAACTTACTCATCTTAAGCCCAATTAAGGCAAATGATACCTTGTTGGAAAGCTTATTCAGAGGCCCTTAATTTGGTCTAGGGTTAGGTTAGGATTAATAAGCAAAAATAGTAGTTTCAGACCGCATAATCCAGAGAGAGACGAAAATTAGACAACTTTTACAATCATTGTTTTTGCTTTTACATTATTGGGCATAATTGCTAAACATTGTTAATTTTCGGATTTTTTGACTCTTTTCCGACCTTGTTGCCTTGTGCAGAGCATAACTAGAGCAACATATATCGGATTTTGGTGATCTTGTTGTCCCTAGAAAGATAAGGAAGGGACCTATAATTTTAGGTTCACAAGAATTGTCAAATTATTCCAAAATCAAGGCTAAATTGGGTCCCGAGTTCTCGGCGCGGATCGGTCGATCCTGATATTCCTTCCTAAATGGGCCTAACTTACTAATCTTAAGCCAATTAAGGCATATGATACCTTGTTGGAAAGCTTATTCGGAGGCCCTTAATTTGGTCTAGGGTTAGTTCGGGATTAATAAGCATAAATAGCAGTTTACAGCTGCACAAGCTAGAGAGAGAGAAATTAGACAACTTTTACAATCATTGTTTTTGGTTTTACATTATTGGGCTTAATTGCAATTGCTAAACATTGTTAATTTTCGGATTTTTCACTCATCTGACCTTGTTGCCTTGTGCAGAGCATAACTAGAGCTACGGATATCGGATTTTGGTGATCTTGTTGTCCTATGAAGATAAGGAAGAGACCAACAATTTTGAGTGTCACAATAATTGTCAAATTAGACCAAAATCAAGGCTAAATTGGGTCCCGAGTTCTCTGGCGCGGATCGTGTGCGATCCATGATGTTCCTTCACTTAAATGGGCCTAACTTACTCATCTTAAGCCCAATTAAGGCATATGATACCTTGTTGGAAAGCTTATTGAGAGGCCCTTAATTTGGTCTAGGGTTAGGTCGGGATTAATAAGCATAAATAGTCAGTTTACAGTGCACAAGCCAGAGAGAGAAGGAAATTAGATAACTTTTACAATCATTGTTTTTGGTTTTACATTATTGGGCTTAATTGCTAAACATTGTTAATTTTCGGATTTTTCACTCATCGACCTTGTTGCCATGCGAGAGAATAACTAGAGCCTACGAGATATCGGATTTTGGTGATCTTGTTGTCCCTAGAAAGATAAGGAAGAGACCTACAATTTCAGGTTTCACAAGAATTGTCAAATTAGGCCAAAATCAAGGCTAAATTGGGTCCCGAGTTCTCTGGCGCGGATCAGGTCGCGATCCATGATGTTCCTTCACTTAAATGGGCCTAACTTACTCATCTTAAGCCCAATTAAGGCATATGATACCTTGTTGGAAAGCTTATTCGGAGGCCCATAATTTGGTCTAGGGTTAGGTTCGGGTTTAATAAGCAAAAATAGCAGTTTACAGCCGCACAAGCCAGAGAGAGACGGAAATTAGACAACTTTTACAATCATAGTTTTTGGTTTTACATTATTGGGCTTATTGGGCATAATTGCCAAACATTGTTAATTTTGGATTTTTCACTCTCCTGACCTTGTTGCCTTGTCTGAGCATAACTAGAGCTATAGATATCGGATTTTGGTGATCTTGTTGTCACTAGAAAGATAAGGAAGGGACCTACAATTTCGGGTTCAAGGAATTGTCAAATTATTCCAAAATCAAGGCTAAATTGGGTCCCGAGTTCTCAGGCGCGGATCGGTTGCGATCCATGATGTTCCTTCACTTAAATGGGCCTAACTTACCAATCTTAAGCCCAATTAAGGCATATGATACCTTGTTCGAAAGCTTATTCAGAGGCCCCTAATTTGGTATAGCGTTAGGTCGGGATTAATAAGCATAAATAGTAGTTTACGGCCGCACAAGCCAAAGAGAGACGGAAATTAGACAACTTTTACAATCATTATTTTTGCTTTTTATATTATTGGGCTTAATTGGGCTTAATTGCCCAACATTGTTAATTTTTGGATTTTTGACTCTTCACGATCTTGTTGCCTTGTGAGCATAACTAGAGCTCCAGATTTCGGATTTTGGTGATCTTCCTATCCCTGGAAAGATAAGGAAGGGACCTACAATTTCAGGTGTCACAAGAATTGTCAAATTAGGCCAAAATCAAGGCCAAATTGGTTCCGTGTTCTCTGGCGCGGATCGATGTGCCCGATCCATGAAGTTCCTTCACTTAAATGGGCCTAACTTACTCATCTTAAGCCCGATTAAGGCATATGATACCTTGTTGGAAAGCTTATTCAGAGGCCCTTAATTTGGTCTAGGGTTAGGTTTGGATTAATAAGCATAAATAGCAGTTTACAGCTGCACAAGCCAGAGAGAGGCGAAAATTAGACAACTTTACAATCATTGTTTTGCTTTTACATTATTGGGCTTAACTAGGCATAATTGCTAAACATTATTAATTTTCGGATTTTTCACTCATCGACCTTGTTGCCTTGTGTGAAGCATAACTAGAGCTACAGATTTCGGATTTTGGTGATCTTCTTTGTCCCTAGAAAGATAAGGGAAGAGACCTACAATTTCAGGTTTCACAAGAATTGTCAAATTAGACCAAAATCAAGGCTAAATTGGGTCCCGAGTTCTCTGCGCGGATCGATTGCAAGTCGATGATGTTCCTTCACTTAAATGGGCATAACTTACTCATCTTAAGTCCAATTAAGGCATATGATACCTTGTTGGAAAGCTTATTTAGAGGCCCTTAATTTGGTCTATGCGTTAGGTGATGATTAATAAACATAAATAGCAGTTTACACCGCACAAGCCAAGATAGAGACAAATTAGACAACTTTTACAATCATTGTTTTTGCTTTTACATTATTGTGCTTAATTGCTAAACATTGTTAATTTTCGGATTTTTGATCTCATCGACCTTGTTGCCTTGTGCGAGCATAACTAGAGCTACGGATATCGGATTTTGGTGATCTTGTTATCCCTAGTAAGATAAGGAAGAGACCTACAAGTTCGGAGTTTCGCAAAGAATTGTCAAATTAGGCCAAAATCAAGGCTAAATTGGGTCCGAGAGTTCTTTGGCGCGGATTAGTGCAGTCCATGATGTTCCTTCACTTAAATGGGCCTAACTTACTAATCTTAAGCCCAATTAAGGCATATGATACCTTATTGGAAAGCTTATTTAGAGAACCTTAATTTGGTCTAGGGTTAGGTCCAGGATTAATAAGCATAAATAGCAGTTTACTGCTGCACAAGCTAGAGAGACAGAAATTAGACAACTTTTTAATATTGTTTTGGTTTTTTATTGGCTTAATTGGGCATAATTGCTAAACGTTGTTAATTTTTGGATTTTTCACTCATCCGACCTTGTTGCCTTTTGTGAGCATAACTAGAGCTACAAATATCGGATTTTGGTGATCTTGTTGTCACTAGAAAGATAAAGGAAGAGACCTACAATTTCAGGTTTTACAAGAATTGTCAAATTAGGCCAAAATCAAGGCTAAATTGGGTCCCGAGTTCTCTGGCGCGGATCGGGTGCGCAAGTCCATGATATTCCTTCACGTAAATGGGCCTAACTCTAATCTTAAGCCCAATTAAGGCATATGATACGTTATTGGAAAGCTTATTTTAGTGGCCCTTAATTTGGTCTAGGGTTAGGTCGGGATTAATAAGCATAAATAGTCATTTAAAGCCGCGAAGCGAGAGAGAGAGGGAAATTAGACAACTTTTACAATCATTGTTTTTGTTTTTACATTATTGTCAAAGGGCTTAATTGCCCAACATTGTTAATTTTTGGATTTTTGACTCTTCCCGACCTTGTTGCCTTGCGCAGAGCATAACTAGAGCTACAGATATCGAATTTTGGTGATCTTGCTATCCTAGAAAGATAAGGAAGAGACCTACAATTTCAGGTGTCACAAGAATTGTAAATTAGGCCAAAATCAAGGTCAAACTGGTTCCGTATTTCGGCGGGATCGGTCGCGCGATCCATGAAGTTCCTTCCCTTAAATGGGCCTAACTTACTCATCTTAAGCCCAATTAAGGCATATGAAACCTTGTTGGAAAGCATATTGAGAGGCCCTTAATTTGATCTAGGTTAGGTCAAGATTAATAAGCATAAATAGCAGTTTACAGCCGGCACAAGCCTAGAGAGAGACGAAAATTAGATAAGTGTTTTACATTATTGGCATAATGGGCTTAATTGCCAAACATTGTTAATTTTCGGATTTTTCACTCATCCTGACCTTGTTGCCTTGCGCGAGCATAACTAGATCTACGAGATATCGGATATTGGTGATCTTGCGTTGTCCCTAGAAAGATAAGGAAGAGACCTACATTTTAGGTTTCACAAGAATTGTCAAATTAGGCAAAAATCAAGGCTAAATTGGGTCCGAGTTCTCGGGGCAGGGATCGATCTGTGATCCATGATGTTCCTTCACTTAAATGGGCCTAACTTAGTCATCTTAAGCCCAATTAAGACATATGAAACCTTGTTGGAAAGCTTATTCAGAGGCCGCTTAATTTGGTATGGGGTTAGGTCTGGATTCATAAGCATAAATAGCAGTTTGCGCGGCACAAGCTAGAGAGAGACGAAAATTAGACTACTTTTACTATTTTTTTGGCATTATTGGGCTTAATTGTCAAACATTGTTAATTTTCGGATTTTTCACTCATCCCCACCTTGTTTCCTTGCGCGAGAGCATAACTAGAGCTCCGGATATCGGATTTTGGTGATCTTCTTGTCCCTAGAAATATAAGGAAGACACCTACAATTTCAAGTTTCACAAGAATTTTCAATTTAGGCCAAAATCAAGGCTAAATTGGGTCCCGAGTTCTCGGCGCGGATCAGGTCATGATCGATGATGTTGCTTCACTTAAATTGGCATAACTTACTCATCTTAAGTCCAATTAAGGCATATGATACCTTGTTGGAAAGCTTATTCAGAGGTCCTTTTTTTCGTCTTGGGTTAGGTGATGATTAATAAACATAAATAGCAGTTTACCGCCGCACAAGCCATAGAGAGATGGAAATTAGATAACTTTTACAATCATTGTTTTTGCTTTTACATTATTGCGCTTAATTGGGCTTAATTGCCAAACATTGTTAATTTTCGGATTTTTGACTCATCCTGACCTTGTTGCATTGCGCGAGCATAACTAGAGCTATAGGATATCGGATTTTGGTGATCTTGTTGTCACTAGAAAGATAAGGAAGGCACAACGATTTCAGGTCAAGAATTGTCAAATTCGGCCAAAATCAAGGCTAAATTGGGTCCCGAGTTCTCTGGCGCGGATCAGTGTGCAGTCCATGATGTTCCTTTACGTAAACGGGCCTAACTTACTCATCTTAAGCCCAATTAAGACATATGATAGTTATTGGAAAGCTTATTTAGAGGCCCTTAATTTGGTCTAGGGTTAGGTAAGGATTAATAAGCATAAATAGTCATTTAAAGCCGCAGAAGCCAGAGAGAGACGGAAATTAGATAACTGTTACAATCATTGTTTTTGTTTTTACATTATTGTGCTAAATTGGGCTTTATTGCCCAACATTGTTAATTTTTGGATTTTTGACATCTCCCGATCTTGTTGCCTTGCATGATACCATAACTAGAGCTACGGATATCAAATTTTGGTGATCTTGCTATCCACTAGAAAGATAAGGAAGAGACCTACGATTTCAGGTGTCACAAGAATTGTAAAATTAGGCCAAAATCAAGGTCAAATTGGTTCCCCAGTATTTTTGGTGG
>JAUPTC010001189.1:0-27684 GCA_030762895.1 Sophora flavescens
CATCCCATCACTTTCAACACATGCATCTAAGACCAAAGGTGTCTCCATTATCCCTAAGCATGGGAAGCATATGTCCTCCGATCCTCATTTTCCTGTATGGACGTTTGGCTCCTCATACCTTCAAAACATGTACACACAAAGCAAGACGGACAATCAAGACATGAATTATAACAGATAGAATCGTGGGATTCAACACACGTCATCGTACTGAAACATTATCAAAATCATCACGGGCATCTCAACAACAACCATCCGTGGAATCAGACATGTTCTTCAAGGACGCTGAGTTAGGCAAGGCAACCGAGGTGGCGACAAGTGACTCAATTGAATGGCCAACCTTCGAGATTCATTTTCTATCCTTCTCGTTGGGATTCAAGATGTTGTTCCGCCATCCGCGATTGTCCTTCCCTGCCATTTGTCAGATCATTCCTTCCATTTGTACAGCTATTCCAGGTATCCATTTGCTTGAACAAAGTCCTCTAGGAAGGTTCAAGGCGTAAGGGTCACTGGGAGGGTTTGCGGTGGTGCTAGTGGTAACATCAATTGTGAGTCCCCCTCAAGGGTTTAGACGGGTTCCCACACAACAGAAGATTTTCTTCAAATCAAACCAACTTAAGTTGTGGAATCCACCTCAAGATTATACCACCAACTTTACCTTCATGAGAGATGGAAAGCTCCCCACTAGACGTGACTGCTATTCCTTCGTCAAAGATACAGAACAAATACTGACCTTTAGATGCCATTAGGATTTTCACCCAAGACCTCTAAACCTCTGGCAACCGAGCATTAACCAAGAAATCAGATAATATATGCACGGTGGTTCACAATTAACATTAGGCATGTACCCACACAATGTATTTCATGGAAAGCACTAAGATTCACAACCAGACAATGTAGACAAAACTAATTCAGCAAAGAGTTTTTTTTTAATTTTCCTCGCTTAATAATAAACAAGAGTTCCCCGCAAGAATCTAAATTTTGGCTCCACTGCCACCACGCGCCAAAAAAGCGAGCGATTTACAAAAGATGTAGACAGGGGAGCGACAACCTGGACATCGTCTCTCAAGGACTCTGGATGCTGTTGTTAACAGAAAAGTCGTATCTGGGGTTTTTTGGATTGAAATAAAATAAAGAAAACAAATCAAAGCAAAGCAATAAAATGAAAGGGCTGAAAAGATTATCAATAGCAAAACACATTAACCCATTGCTTCAATCCCAACTATAATTTGCTCATGAATTTCCAAGCCCTGCAGATTCTAACCCTTGGTCATAGCAACAACTAACAACAAAATCGCTACCACGGATATATGTTCCTATTCTCGACTAACAAACGGATCCTTCATGAACTAAACGAACATGAATGAACACACTAACTAAAGACGTGATTAAGTATAGGAACATAACATCACCGAAATGAATCAACACAACACTATACACTACTCAACAAACAGAATGTATGGCATGGCATTGAAAAGGAAAAACATACGACAGGATTAAAACCTCAAGTACCGTGGGAAATCACCTATGAGATTAACCAAGGAGACCAGTTCCCACACAAAGGCAAACAAAAAACTAAAGAGAAAACAAAAGACTAACTACCCGACTAACTCCCACTCAATTCAACAGGTTTATATACTACTGATTCCGCGGGACCAGCGAGGCGAACACCGCCGCAGTGCGAATCCTGCAACGCTTGGTCTTCTTTTTTTTGCGAGGCGAAGAAATGGTCACGTGGCGAGGAAATGGAAAGGTCATGCCTTCTGGTCTTCGGGGCCTCGCGAGGCAGTCATCTATTCACCTGGGTGACACAAAGGATTGTAAATTTTTCGGCACACCACCTTCAAAGTTCGCGAGACGAATGCCTCTTCGCGGCTAAAGCTCTAATTTTTCTAGTTATAAAACTAGACCAGCAAACGATTGATCACATTTTTTCACCTTTCTGGTAAAAAGTGAGAGTTCAATATCTTCATCATCAGAGTCATATTCATTAGATTCCTTAGATTCTTTCAAGATTCATCTTACTTTGAGAGCTTTCGAGACCGCCTTAGATGACTTATTGTCACCTTGAGGGTAATGGATTATTTCCATTGTTTTCTCTCAATTACTCCTTTCCTGGATCTAAGAGTACTAAGAAGCTTATCTACCTTCATCGTTGTTAGATCCTTGAACTGGGATCAACAGCTTACAAATAGGGCTCCATTATTTTGGAAGACTTCCGAGAATCTTTGTATATGTTCTCTCGCCTGTAACTTTTTCCCGTAGATTTCAATCCGCTGGTTTTGGTTTGAAATCTTCCATACATTTGGCCAATAGTCTCTCCTTTCTTCCATTTTGAACAACTCATACTTCTCACCAACACGTTACTTGGTCCCTAATCTTGCTGGTTCCTTCATAAGAGCAACAACAGGAATCCCACATCTCTTTTGGAGAATCACCAGCACAAACTTTTCAAATTCTTCTATGCTCAAAGAACATGATTGCATATCTAGCTTTGGGATCGAACTCCGCCATTTTTTTTTGATCATTGTTTGCTTTAGAACTTCAGCTCCTTTGTCATCTTAGGAACATAGAGACCTTCTTCAATGATATCCCAAAGATCGAGTTAGTGGATAGTAAACCACTTCATTTTTTCTTTCAATAGATGTAGTCCTCTTCCCATTGAAGTATGGAGGTCTCAACATTGAGGATCCTTCTCCAGATGGCTGCTTAACCGGGTTTCTCCTGCCATTTCCAAGATCTTTTTCTTTACACTATGCTTAACCGAGAGCCTAGTTCTGATAATTAAATGAAATAACCAAAGTTAACACAAGGGGGCTGAATTGGTGTTTACCAATTTTTAGGAAACTTTGAAGTACTAATTTCTCATGCACAACAAGCAAAAATAAGACAACAAAATTAGACGAGAGACACATCTGATTTTGAGGATGTAACACACAAGTATACCAGACAAGGGTAAAACAAAGAATGATATTCACACTAATAACTTCCAAGTTAAAAGTTTAACCAAATAATACTTAAGAAAATTACAAAGACAAATATTCTTTTCGCACCTAGCCTCCCAAGCTCAACACTTAAAGAAGCATTCTTTATCACCTACCTCTTCAGCTCAACACGTTAGTGATAAAGGTTTAGGTAAAATACAACTCCAATCTTTCGACAACACTGAAGAAATAAATATAAAGCGTAAAGATCGCAATTAAAAATCAAATGATCAAAGAAGTATCAACGAAAGAATGAAGTAACGAAGTGGAGAATGCTTCGCAGTTATTCTTAATGATATTCAACTTCTTCTCCATCTTCATGGTTTGGTCTATATAAAGACATCAATCAATATAATCAATTAGGGCACAAATCTTGAGTGTTCTTTAATTCGAGCTTCCCGACGGCATCAAGCCAAATAGTCATTCCGGTAAGCATTAAAATGCTTAGGAACATTGAGCTTGATAAGGTTGTCCAAGAGTACACTTTGTTCGACACTGCTGTTGGACGTGAGGGCATCAGTTATAATCTTTGTACTTGCAGAGAGTTTTCCTTCGACAACACTCATTTCACTTTTATGGAAAACACTTTTACTTTGTACTAAATCAACTAAAAGGTTACCATTGTAAGGTACGTAGATTGCATGTTTATTGTAACACCGATTTTTCCGTTTTCTAAGATCCTAGAAATATAAATAAACGCTTATATTTTTATCTCAAACTTAGAAAATTATTTTGGGGAAAACCAAACTCATTCATATTATACTTATTTTCAAAAGTATACTAAATTTTTAGTGAAAATTCAGATCAACACTACCGGCTTACCGACAAAGAATTTACCGATCATAAAATCTTAATTTTGATCCGGAACGCAATGAATAGATTTTATATCTCATTTCCAACGATATAGGTAATTTGAAAATTTTCAAAGTAATAGGTTTTATATGATTCTGCGTAAAACCTAAATCGTAATGGTGACTGAGTCGAAATGAACGGCAAGGTACATAAACTCGGCACCCAATGGATGAAGACAATGAGTCATCCAGATGACTGACAAGGGTGAGTTATATGTGACTCACAAGTGTCATGATAGCTTTTTTGGAAATTACCTTTATGTCCATTGTCATTTAATCACAAAATTGCCATTTTGTAAGATTACAATTTGTCCTCAAAATTCTTATGGCTTGGACCCTTTTACCACCCAAATCCCACGACCCAACCCTCCTTTTGAGCCCATCCCATGCTATAAAAAAGCTTAACTTCATCTTCTTCCATGAAGTTGTTCATCTTTTCCAAAAACTCTACGTTTTTCATAGTCATTTTTGAAGCAACCACTGATTCTTGCTCATTTTCTCTAATTCCAAGATGTAATCTTTGTTCTCAACATCAATAAGCATATGCTCTTCAATTGTTTTCAAATGTTATTCGGCGATCATCATTTTCACTCCTAAGATCTAGAAAGATTGGAAAATCTTTAGAAAAATTTAGAGAAACTACCATGATCATGAACCATTCTATGATCTTATTATCATCTCTATATTTAAGATCCAAGAGTATGCATCAAACAAAATTTCTTGCCCATTCAACCTATCAAGGCCGAACCTAACTTGAAGCGGGGAAGAACTTTGTTCATTTTTTTTTAACAAGTCTTGCTTGATTCAATCCTTTTATTCAAGCACGTATTGAATCCAAGATGATTGAATCAAACTAAAACTCTAGCCTATATTTTGTGTCATGACCGAATTAGGGTTTTGAAGGATTGGAATTGTTTTTTTAATCCTGTATCTTAATCATTGTTTTAGGGTTTTAAGTATCAAGGATCACTAATCCAAGAGCTTAATATTTTTAGAGATTTTTAGTCATAAAATCATCCCGATGGCCGAAAGTCTAAACTTGTGATTAACATCGATTTTGATTCAATTTATTAAGTATGCTGGAATATATATTTGTTATGTGATGTTTGTGTGTCGTGCATATGGTTATCGTTTTAAAATCCATATATCGAACTCACCCTTGCATAAATTTGTTATTCTGGCTTTCGCTGTACCTGGTACACAGTGCAGATGTTACGTAAGAAAGTTCCTTAAGTCACTTGAGACCTAAGTCCTGGATTGCGAAAGATTATTAGGTAAAGATTGGGTAATACCGGTGGACCATCTCGACTGGGAACCAATAAAGGACCTGAAAGGGAAACAATATCAAAACAAACCATATTTACGAATCTCTAGAAAATGACCGAATAAGAACCGAGACTGCTCATCAATGCCTTAGTGTGGGAGGCAAGATCACTTGGTAGATGCTCGTCAATTTGAAGCGGATTCTATGTATATCAGGGAATATAGGGATAAGGCAAGAGTTTGAAATGTAAAGAAATCAAGAGATAAAAACAAAGTGCGAGCCGCTAAAATGTAGTAAAAAGAAAACGAAAAACAAGGCTGGAAGGTTTACACGAAGAACAAGGAAGCGAAGGCCAAAGGAACCAAAGCCAAGACCAACACAAAAGAGTTACCAGGTGGAGATCTGAACCATATGGCTAAGACTTGACCATCAAGAGGATTTAAATGTTTCAACTGTAATCGAGCGGGTCACTTATCGAAGGATTGCAATGTACCAAAGCATGGACCAATAATTTAAAGTTTTATTTTCCACACTGGTTATCATAGCGATGTTCCAAGAAGCGAGTGTTGCATTAGCTTTTATAACTCGTAATTTTAATTTGTAAACGAATTCTAAGTATAATCGTTGTTTGATACCCTCGGTATTTTACCTTTAAAGCCTTTATGGTGTTAGCCTTTTCAATTGACGCTGGATGTATAATATCTATACTTTTATAAGAATAAAGGCTTCTTGGAAGGAAATTGATTCCAGTCCTTTTCTTGATTGACGTGACAAAGTCTAGATTTTTGAGGTCATGTCATTCCTTTTCTGAAAAAAATAATTGTGATTTATTTTCAAACTTCAACTGTTGAACCAATTATTATGGAATTTTATTTTTGTGAACTGTTCTATTCTTTGTTCCGGATAGAAACTTTTGATAAAAGAAGTTTCTCGGATCTAGACTTGGTCTAGGCACTTTTACTTTCGGTTAAAGTGATCCTGGGTTTGAATTTTTGTTCTAATCGCTGTTATTTTAATTGTCGCTTATAAATCCCTTGATCAAAGAATAATTCTGCTATGAGTTAGAACTATTCGCTTTGGTTAGTTCCTAATCCACTAGGAATTCTTGTGAAAGAAGGAACTTTATTAGAGTCATGATCGGAAATATGTATTAGCTATACATTTTTACACTCAATAACCTTAAAGAATCTTTTACATACTAAACATTCATGTATTCTTTTCAGATCGAGAAAGTCCTTCTATAATTACCCACCTTCATGGATTAAGAAAACTCCCATCTAGCTTTGAGTCACGAAATATCGAGGGAGAAATGTTTTTAGTGGGGTAGTAATGTAATACCCCGATTTTCTGCTTTAAGATCGGGGATAAATATAAATAAAAATTTATATTTTTTATCTGAAACTTAGAAAATGATTTTGGAAAAACCAAAGTTATATTCATATTATACTTATTTTCATAAGTATACGTTAAATTTTTGCTGAAAAATTCAGACGGAACTCGATATGCATTTTTATCGATAGGAAGATTTTACCGATCATAAAAACCTAATTTTGATCCTAGAACGCAATGAATAGATTTTATATCTCATTTCAACGATATAGGTTATTTTGAAAATTTTTTAAAATAAATAGGTTTTATACTTGATTCAGAGTAAAACCTCAACGGTAATCGATCTAAGTCAGAACTGGACTGGCAGAGACAAAATGACACCCAATGGATAAGACAATGAGTCAACCATGACGACTCACAAGGGTGGTTCAATAGGTGACTCATAAGTATCATGATGGCTTTTGAGGGAAATTACCTTTATGTCCTGTTATCATTTAATCACAAAATTGTCATTTTGTAAGATTACAATTTTGTCCCTAAAATTTTATGGTTTGGACCCTTTACCCCCCACCCCCACCCCACATCCCACAGTCCAATCCTCCTTTTGAGCCCATCTCATTGCTATAAAAGCCTAACTTCATCTTCTTCATGAAGTTGTTCATCTTATTCTCAAAAACTCTAAGTTTTTCATAGCCATTTTTGTGAAGTAACTATTTGATTGCTTGCTCATTTTCTAATTCTAAGAGGTAATCTTTTTGTTCCTCATCATCAATAAGCTACATGTTCTTCAATTATTTTCATGTTTCAAGGTCACGATCATCATTTTCAATTCCTAGATCTAGAAAGATTGAAAATCTTTAGAAAATTGTAGAAAATCCTATGATCATGAAACCAATTTCTAGATCTTATTATCATCTCTATATTTAACATCCAAGAGTATGCACCAAACAAAAATTTCTTGCCCATTCAACCTATCAAGATCTAACCCTAACTTGAAGTGGGGGAGGAACTTTGTTCAATTTTTTTTAAACAAGTCTTGCTTGATTCAATCAAATTTATTCATGCATGTATTGAATCCAAGATGATTGAATCAAACTAAAAATATAGCCTATATTTTGTATCATCTAATTAGGGTTTTGAAGCGATTGAAGTGTTTTTTCAATCCTTGTATCTTAATCATTGTTTTATAAGGTTTTAAGTGATCAAAGATCACTAATCCAAGAGCTTAAGAATTTTAGAGATTTTTAGTCATAAAATTACCCCATGGCCGAAAGTCTTAACTTTGATTAAGATGATTTTGATTCAATTTTTATTAAGTATGCTTTGAATATATATTTATGTGTTGTTCGTGTGTCGTGTATATGGTTATCGCTTTTAAAATCCATATATTGGAACTCACCCTTGCATATATTTGTTCTTTTGGCTTGATGTTGTACCTGGTACACGGAGTGCTGATGTTGCAGTAAGAGTTCCTTAAGTCACTTGGAGACTTAAGTCCGATTATGGAAAGAGATGTGTAATCATAGTGAATGATCACTGGGTCTTAAATAAAGGAGTGTCCGGTAGAGCCACCAGCTTAGGGTTTATGTTTAAGCATGTATATTTTGAAGCTTGCATGGGTGTCTTGATGTTTTTTCATATATTATCTACAAAAAGACTTTTAAGAAAATTTATATGGTTTGTTTATAAACAAAAATTGTGCATGTGTTTTGTTAAGTATAGGTAAATGGATTGTTTTTGTTATGTGTATCACATTTTTCCGAACTGTTAAGAAGTAAATTTTTTCTTACACCCAGAGTTTTCCGACTTAAAATAAATCAATTTCCAAAGCAACCAGTAAATCCTTTTAATTTATTCCCCCGCACGGTTCACAAAGTAATGCCCGGGTGGGGGTGGGGGTGGGGGTGGGTGTTATAGAGTGGTATTAGAGCCGGGTCGAATCCTTCGAACCATGGGAATAGGTTTTTTAAGTTTTTATTGGTGATCTCCCTGTTGACCTTGCTTGAATTTATTTCCTTGTCGAAACAATGTGTGATGGTCTACAAGTAGGTGTGTTCCGATGGATTTTGAGGCAGTGTTGAGACCTTGTAAGAATCTATGAACAAGGATGGTACGCTGACCAATTACTTCTTAAAAGTAATGTGATTTAGACACATAAGTATACATTTTAGTTTCTGTCATGACCGACCAGTTGCCTGTAGGGGCTTATGGAAACATGAATTGACATGGACATGAATGTGACCGTAATGGTGATCATGGATTATGTCAGGAACAAAGATGTGATTGAACATGAACCAGGCCATTTAGGCTATGACTAGTGTTTTCTTGCATCGTAGTCGCCCGTAATGAGTGGACCAGGTTCGTGCTAGCCAGCGCTGAGGCGAAAATCTAGCAAACTTCCGAAATCAAAACCTCAACGATTTTATAGAGATGTCATTGGAGAAGGCTGACTTGTGGATACAAGAACTGAAACGATTTTCGAGCTTATCAACCCCTAAAGAATCAAAGGTTTCGTATGTCTTTCTCCTTTTTGGAGATGCAGGATCTGGTGGGCGGTATTAGACATATCGAAAGTCGTTCATCTGAATATACTTGAGTGTTTTCCGCACTGTTTCTTGGATAGCATTTTTCCTCAGAGCTGCTAGAGTCGAGAAGGGACAAGAGTTCTTACGATTACAACAGAACGAACTATCCGTAGATGGATATACAGCAAAAGTTTGAATTTCTAGCCAAGTATTTCTGCTTCCAAACTTATTATGATGAAGGTTGGAATGTAAGAGATTCAAGGAGGCCCTCTGATATGATATCAAAAAATATTGCTACATTGCAAATTCGCAACTTTCAAGCTTTAGTGGAAGAGTGGAAAGTGGAGCAAAAAGGGAAAGGTAAAGATTATTGGGGTAATACTGACGGACCATCTCGACTCAGAACCAATAACACAATCGAAGGGGGAAACAATATCAAAACAAACCATATTTACGCCCTGTAAAAATGATTGGAATAAGGACCAAGACTCTTCGTCAATGCCCAAAGTATGGGAGGTATGATCACTTGGCAGATGCTTGTCCATTTGAAGGGATTGTATGTTATCAATATGGGAATATAGGGCATAGTGCAAGAGTTTGTAATGTAAAGAAATCAGAAGCAAATAGAAACAAAGTGCGAGTGCTAAAAATGTGGCAAAAGAAAAAAACGAGCAACAAAGGCGGAAGGTTTACACGGGAACAAGGAAGTAAAGGCCAAAGGAACCAAAGCCAAGGCCAACTCAAAAGATGTTACAAATGTGGGAGACTCGAACCATATGGCTAAGACTTGCCCATCAAGAGGATTTAAATGTTTCAATTTGTAATCAGTGGGTCACTTATCGAAGGATTGCAATGTACCAAAAGCGTGGACCAATAATTTATATTTTCTCGCGACGGTTTATCATATGATGTTCCAAGAAGGAGTGTCGCATTAGCTTTTATAACTCGTAATTTTAATTTTGTAACGAATTCTAAGTATAATCGTTGTTTGATACCCTTGAGTATTTTACTCTTTAAAGCCTTTTATGTTGTTAGTCTTTTCAATTGACGTCTGTGATGTATAATATCTATGACTTTAAGAGAATAAAGGTTTCTTGAAGGAAATTTATTCCTGTCCTTTTTCTTTTGATTGATGTGATGAGTCTAGATTTTTGGGGTCAGGTCATTCCTTTTCTGGGAAAAAAAATTGTTTATTTTCAAACTTCAATTGTTGAACTAATTATTATGGAATTTTATTTTTGTGAACTGTCCTATTGTTGTTCGGGATATACACTTTCTTGATAAAAGAAATTTCCAGAAGAGACTTAGTCTAGGCACTTTTACTTTTGGTGAAAGTGATCCAGTCTGAATTTTTGTCGGACTGTTGATATTTTAATTGTCATTTTGTAAATCCCTAGTTCAAAGAATAAATTCTCTTATGAGTTGGGAACTATTCGTTTTGTTAGTTCCTAATCCATTAGGAATTCTTATGAAAGAATGAACTTTATTAGAGTCATGATTGTAAATATGTATTAGCTATGCATTTTACACTCAAGAACCTTTAAAGAATCTTTTTACATAATCGAACATTCCCCGTATTCTTTTCAGATTGATAAAGTCCTTCTATAATTACCCATCTTCATGGGATTAAGAAAACCCTGTCTAGCTTTGAGTCACGAAATTCGTGTTACATCCTGGTTGCTCTATGGATTAACACTATTCCCCGGATCAACACCGGGTCTTTTCAGCGTGCTTTGTCCACACTCACACGCTCCGGGAAAACTTCCGAGAGGTCACCCATCCAAATTGCTCCAAGTCAAGCTCGCTTAATGAGGAGTTCTTAAGTGATGGGCTCACAAAAGAAGATGCATCTTGTTGGTATAAGTAGTACCAATCAATTCATATAAGTCATCCTCAATCCGTATAGTCCCATACCTACAGTCTCGGAGTTCCCTCTCATTCGGGTGTGTAATCGGTTCATTCATGTCTCCTCCTGCTAAAGCCTGCCGAGAGCCACTCTTGTCCGTGCCTTCTTGTGCACAGCGACCACACCCCCCCCTCGTCGGCCCCCCGGTGTTACATGCCCACTGACTCGCTTGGTTCGTCCCAGAACCATACCGTCTTGGGAGAGGTGCGCTCCGATACCATTTGGAACATCTCTCGACCAGTCCCCCACGGACCAACACGGGTCTTTTCGGCGTGCTTTGTCCTCGCTCACACGCTTCCTGGGAAAACTTCCCAGGAGGTCACCCATCACAGAATTGCTCCAAGTCAAGCTCACTTAACTGTGGAGTTCTTAAGTGATGGGCTACCGAAAAGAAGATGCCTCTTGTTAGTATAGGTAGTACCAATCAATTCATATAAGTCATCCTCAACTGTATAGTCCCATACCTACACAGTCTGGGTTCCCCTCTCATTCGGGTGTGTAATCGGTTCATTCATGTCTCCCTCCGCTAGAAGCTTTGCCAGGAGCCGCTCCTTGTCCGTGCCTTCTTGCACCGGCGACCACTCCCCGCCCTCGTCGGCTCCCGGGCGTTACATTTCGAGGACAATTTTTTTTTTAGTGGGGTAGTAATGTAACACCCCGATTTTTTTGTTTTCTAAGATCGGTATAAATATAAATAAACATTTATATTTTTATCTGAAAATTAGAAAATGATTTTGGAAAAACCAAATTCATATTCATATTATACTTATTTTCATAAATATACGGTTAAATTTTTGGTTGAAAATTAGACGGAACCGCCGCGCATTTTTATCCGACATTAAGATTTCACTGATCATAAAACCTAATTTTGATCCGAGAACGCAATGAATAGATTTTATATCTCATTTCCAACGATATAGGTTATTTTGAAAATTTTCAAAATAAATAGGTTTTATACTTGATTCGGACGTAAAAACCTAAATCGGTAATCGATGGAGTCGAAGCGGACGTGCAGAGACAAAATCCGACACCCAATGGATGAAGACAATGAGTCATCCATGATGACTCATAAGGGTGAAGTCATATAGGTGACTCACAAGTGTCATGAAGGTTTTGGAGGGAAATTACCTTTATGTCCTTAAGTTGTCATTTAATTACAAAATTGCCATTTTGTAAGATTACAATTTTGTCCCTAAAATTTTATGGTTTGGACGCTTTTACCCCCCAAATCCCACGGCCCAACCCTCCTTTTGAGCCCATCCCATTGCTATAAAAGCCTAACTTCATCTTCTTCATGAAGTTGTTCATCTTTTCTTAAAAACTCTAAGTTTTTCATAGCCATTTTGTGAAGCAACCACTTGATTCCTTGCTCATTTTCTAATTCCAAGAGGTAATCTTTGTTCCTCATCATCAATAAGCTATATGTTCTTCAATTATTTTCATGTTTCAAGGTCATGATCATCATTTTCAATTCCTAGATCTAGAAAGTTTGAAAATCTTTAGAAAATTGTTGAAAAATTCTATGATCATGAAACCAATTTCTATGATCTTATTATCATCTCTATATTTTAGATCCTAGAGAATGCATCAAACAAAATCTCTTGCCCATTCAACCTATCAAGGTCGAACCCCTAACTTGAAGTGGGGGAGGAACATTGTTCAATTTTTTTAACAAGTCTTGCTTGGTTCAATCCTTTTTATTCATGTATGTATTGAATCCAGGATGATTGAATCAAACTAAAATCTCTGGCCTATATTTTGTGTCATGGACAAATTCGGGTTTTGAAGGTTTGGAAGTGTTGTTTTTTTTCAATCCTTGTATCTTAATCATTGTTTTAGGGTTTTAAGTGATCAAGGATCACTAATCCTAGAGCTTAAGATTTTTAGTCATAAAATCACCCCATGACCGAAAGTCTTAACTTTGTGGTTAAGATGATTTTGATTCAATTTTTATTAAGTATGCTTTGTTTATGTCTCAATCTTGCTTAAGGATCCTTAATCCCAAAGCTTGCAAAATTTTATCATGTCTAGCCAATTTAATCTCCTCATGGCCGAACCCATCATATAGGAAAATAGAGTATTTAGTTGTCTGATTGATAATTATTTCTTGTGGTTTGTTGAAGGATAAATTGTTGTGTGAATCGTGTACGTGTTTTGCGGAGATCGGACGTTTGACGGAACTTAAATTCGGCAAGAAAAATCTTCAAGAGGTAAGGGAAGTACCTGAGGGGTTTTTCCGATAGCTGTATGTAATTTGTTTGTGATCTGTATAATTTATTAGGTGTATTTATTGTTTTACATAGTTAGAATTAGCTGCTTTTAATTATTTAACTGCATTTAATTATTATCGTATTTTATTTCATGTCTTTAATTGTGCTATTTGCTATATTATTGGCATGAAATTGTTATTGAAGTTGATTGTGGATTGAAAAGCCTTACAGTGGTCAGCGCTCAATTAATTACGAGGTTAAAAGCACGAAAAAACTTTTTATGAAATAATAAGTTTTAATTGATGGGAAATAATAATATAATATTACTTAAGTATTTAATTGGTTGGAAATGAGGAATAACTGAAAATGTGATTATTTTAATGATTTAACGGTGTAAGAGTGTTTTATGAGTCACAGTGAGGACGTACCTGTGAAAATATTTTAGTACTGCTAATTTAAACGTAAGAAATTTCTAAATATTAGAAAACATGATTATAAGAAAATAAGTTTCAAAATTATTTTATTATGGTGTTGAGAAAATTATTTTACTAGAAAAGTCAAATTTTGACTTAAAACATTTTTAAAATTCTAAACGACGGTTAATTCCGAAAATATTTATGGAAATCATTCTTAAAAACATCAGTATTTGTTTAAACAGAGATTTAGTCTCAAAACGATATTTTTAGAAATAAAGTTTCAAATAAGGATTTTAGAAGAAAAGGAGTTTTTAAGTGATTTTGATGGTTTTATAAAACGAATCTCCAACATAAAAAGGATTTCCTGTAAAGTAGCTTTATACAACGGGTTATTTTCAACAACTTGGATAAGTTGAGGAAATTTTGTTTTTGATTTTTGTTTCACAGAACGAATATGTTTTAAAAATTGAAGGACGAACCTAGTTACCGAGATGTCGTGGTCTAGTGTTCTAAAGTATGGACCGGGGGTCCAAAAGGTGAAGTTATGGACTAGATGTCCTATAAAAAAGTGATATTGATTTTTGTGCACCAAAATCTATGAATCCAAATCTGGTGCATCGTTGAGATTTCATGATTTGCACATTTTGACTTGGAGTGTGTTTTATTTGAATGATTGATAAACTTAAATGTTTAAACATTGGATTGGTGCGAGCCTTTGAGCTTCGACAAGGAAATAATGAACACAAAAAGAATGAGCGTGAACAAAACGTTTTACATGCATTTTTGAGGGCAGGCGTGCCTACACATTTGGACTTGAGTTCTTGATGGGAAGTATTCATGATATTGCATCATCATGCCTTGATGGACAATGAAACCATATCACCGTGCCTCATTTTTGGACAGTCGCTATGGTTAATTTAAAACCCGCTTTATCGCAACGATTAAAACTTGCCTTATCGGTGAACGATTAAAACCTCCCTTATCGGCAATGATTTAAACCTGCCTTATTGGGCAACGAGAGCTTGATCGACTCATTTATTTGGTGGTTGGAGCTCTGGAAATTAAGTACAAAAGTTAGATGATGAATATTGGAGTGTCATTATTTTTTAAAATGGCGGCGGTAGCCGGTTATGAAACCCTTTGCTAAATAATTGTTTATTTTGAATATATATTTGTTATGTGTTGTTTTGTGTGTCGCCCATATGGTTTATCATTTTAAAATCCATATATTGGAACTCACCTTTGCATATATTTGTTCTTTTGGCTTTGTTGTTGTACCTTGGTACACGAGTGCGAATGTTGCGAGAAGAGTTCCTTAAGTCACTGGAGACTTAAGTCCGGATTGTGGAAAGAGATGTGTGATCATAGGGATGATCACGAGGTCTTAATAGTGAGTGTACGGTAGAGCGACCAGCTTAGGTTTGTGTTTAAGGATGTATATTTTAAGAAGCTTAGTACGAGTGTCTTGATGGTTTTTCGTATAATATCTAAGAAAAGACTTTTAAGAAAAATTTATACAGTTTGTTTATAAATAAAAATTTGTGTATGCGTGTTGTGAAGTATAGTGTAAATGGACTGTTTTTGTTATGTGTATCACATTTTTCGAAGTGTTAAGAAGAAAATTTTCTTACACCCGGATTTTCTAACTCAAAATAAATCAATTTTGAAAGCAACCAGCAAATTTCCTTTTTAATATATTCCAGCACGTGTTCACAAAGTAATGCCCCCATGGGGTAGGGGTGGACAACAGACGGGTTCGGTTGATTTCGGGCCCAAAAACCTAACCCGAAGAAAACCTAGAACAGTAAAAGTACACCCATTTCCGTACGTTCACTTGCACGCTTTGGTCGGTTGACGGGTGGATCGGGTTACGGGTGCATCGAGCCGGTTTGCAGGTTGGTGACCGGAGAAAGCTTCAGAGACCAGAACAGAAGGAAAAGATAACAAAGGAAGCAGAAGAAGCTGAACGCGAGATACCGAGATCTTGCAAAGGCTTTCCTGCATCTTGGAAAAAGGGAGAAGCGATACAAAAGCAAAGGCAGATCTTGGGGGTGGTTGATGGCGATGGCGCCATGTCGAGGTTGATGGCGGTGGCGCGATGATGAGGTTGATGGCGGTGGCACGATGGCGGTGGCACGATGTCTTCACAGTGGCTAAGACTCAGATTGAGAGGATGGTACTAATGAGAGCAGGCCATCAGGGTGAGAGTGGAAGAGACGTAGAGAGATTGAGAGTGAGAGAAGGGTATTGATGACTGAATAGTGAATGGGATGATAGAGAGGACAGAGGAGAGATGCACGCTTGATAAAAATAAACATACTTTATTTTATTAACTATTAACCGATCTAAAGGAGGAGAGAGAATCACGATAATTGCGTTGCATTGATGGCCGATCCCACAAATGTATACCAATAGGTCAAAATGTCATAAATTTATGTTGATTTTCGGCGGGTTTGGGTATCGATGGGTTTAATTTTATAGAACCGAACCCGTCCGAATAAACCCAACCTTAACTCCTTTCCCTCATAATTCAACCCGACACCCATACCAACCCGCCCCAAAATATCAGTTTGGCATTAGTTTCTCGGGTTGCAGTGGGTCTAATTTTTGTCCGGACCTACCGGGGGGTGTTATATTTATTCCTTAAATCCTTGAAACAAACATTCTTTATTCTTTATCCTTCGTGCTATTGTCCGGAGGTCTTGAGATCCTTAAGGATGCCCTCTAATTTGGATAAGGTTGACTTGGACTTCATTTATGACATTCTAACATATTAACAAATATAGCTGTGTTTGAATTTTAGATGGGTGCTTGTGGAGTCTAGATTCGACGGGTGAAAATGAGCCAAAAGCTTCGATGAGTGATGGAGTCATTTTCTAGGCGAGTGATCCACCGAGTCATCTTGGGACATATGCTTCTTGCCACGTCATCAAGTATATCGGAATCTTGGTGAGCGTTGACTTGGTCTTTGTATGTGTTGATTGAATTTTTAGGCGAGTAGGTTTTTAGACAAGTCTAAAAACTGCGCTCTACCAAAATGTAGACGGGTCATAAAATAGATGAGTGACCTTAAGTCTATTTTTCTGCACACTTATCAGACATGTTAGTATTTTCATATGGTTCAATATTACCATACTTAATCTATTTGGATTCATCAAAACTTAGAGATTCTACACATGGAATGTGCCTCAGACATATGAGGTCTCAACAATGCTAAGGTGAGGAGACGAAGTGAAAAGGAGAGAGGGCGTGTGTTGGTGAGATGAGCAGCGTTGGATGCGGGGAGAGTGAGGGAAATGAGAGGTTCACAGTGGGGGAAGGTGAAGAGATATGTGGGAAGTGAGTACAATAATACCGGAAATTTAGTTACGGTTTATCTATAGAATTTTAGTAATCTACCAGAACTTTAATTCCGGTTTTATAATTTTATAATACCGAAAATTTAATTCCGATACAATTAAGAATATATGTAACATATCAGAACTATAATTCCGGTATTGTAATTCTGTAGTATTGGAAATACAGTTCCGATAACTAGATACTAAACATACATACCGGAAAAGGGACAATGGGGATATTTTGGGGATATTAAAAAAATTTGTGATGTATTAAAAAAATTTGTGGTGGAAAAAGCAGCACCCTTCTCACGTGGCAAAATGCCCATGCCATATTTCTCATGAAACAGCCCATACCAGGAGCAGAAACAAAAGCCCCATAACAAAAATTCTTATAAATATTCCTCAAGCTTTCACCAAACCCTAATCCTAGTCTTTCTCTTCTCTCTCTCAGCAGCCGAAAGCCTGAAAGCCATACCTCGTAACCTTTTTGTATATGTTGTGAATTGAAGTATCGCAAATATGAAGGGTTCTTGTATAATCTGACATATCTTGTATGTGATGGATATTTGTAAACAACACTCTTCTTTGAGTCCAATACCTATTCCTCTCCTACATTGTGTCAACAATTCCCCCTATTTATTCTTTATGGGTATGCGTCTATTGTTGCAATTTTATTTTGTCGTAATTTTTTGGCTATATCAAAGAATCTACCATTACGCTATAATAAAAAACCTTTATTTTTTGAACGTATATATTCTATGATACATATATAGAATGTTTTTAGCTCCGATTATTTTTTATTTTCTTCTCAAGGTCTTTGATGACGTGGTCGATACTTTTTTTTTATTATTTTATGTTCTCGCATCTCTTTGGTTCGTTAAACATTAATTTTTTTTTTATCTATCTAGGATGTTTGGTTATGATATGATGTTGAGTGATGATAAAAATCAGACGGATTCCCATTGATATAAATCATGAGATCACATCCAGCTACTTCTGACAACATCATATCCATCCTCTTTTTATGTAACTTACTTTTTTTTTTTGATCAATTATGTAACTTACTTCTTTGTTATCCGTTCTGCTTTTATAATAATTGTTTTAATTTCAACTTTGGTTTTTGGTTCTTTCAAAATTATGTGCATTGTTTATGTGGGCCGTTGATGCTAGAAAGATATTTGCTACTCTTGATGGTAAGCATCCATTTGATGATTTCGATCCACCAAGATCTCTGAGGCCTCTATTTATTTATGCACATATATGTACTATTTACACGTCTCTGGTGATGCCCAAATTGATTAAATTTGCACTCTATTGTTCATTTTGGGCATTTAATAAATCATTATTTTGGCTATAGAGTATGAAGGATATAGTATGGACATGGTACGTTGTTTGCTATATCCTTCTTCTATCACTGGAAGAGGATTTAGAATTATTCTCTACAAATATCTCATGCAACATTATTTAAGAATTCTAAATAAAATAATTATTTGAAAAGTAAGTATATCTCTTTCAAATGTATTAAATAAATAATTTCACGTGAAAGCTTTTTGTTTTTGAAGGTTTAAATAAGTTTTTGGTCCCGGCAAAGTTCATCAATTTTGGTTATAATTTCTGCAAAAAAAATTTCTTAGGTTTTTGTCCTTATAATAAATTTTGTTTTTGTAAATAGTTCATATTGTCATCTTTTTCCATTATCTAGTATTGTAGGGTATTGAAGTAATCTTATTTTATTATCCGTCTTGCTATGAAATTAGGCTAGAAATTAGAAGCAAAATCATACATTAGGGATCATATTGTTAAAATTGTTAAATTCTTTCATTTTGTATGATATAGTACTAATGTAATTTCTTGCTAGAAAATACAAAAATAATCATACATTAGGCGATAGGTGTTAAAATTGACAAATTTTTTCTTTTGATATGATTTTTAGTACTCATGGATAAAGATAGGGACTATTTTTGAAGTTTTTAAAATTACATGGACAAAATCTTAAGAATTTGTTTTTAAAGAGATTAAAATCAAAATTGATGAGCGTTTTGGAATTCATAGACAAGAACTTCGTTAGTATTTTACTGAAAATAAATAGTTTACAAATTTTAAAAATGAAACAATAAACATAAATGTCAATGTTTAATGAAAAAAATAAAAACAAGTGCTTAAAAATTAAGTTATTTTATTTAAATGTTGAAAGCTGAAAAAATGCAATGTCTGCCGGAGGGCAGATGTTTGAGCCAGCTCAGCCTGCGGCTCTTGGAGGATTGGACTAGGCCACTTGAGAAGTGTTCAATTTTTCGAGAGATCCGTATCCACCCTTTGCAAGTGTTACTCTTAAGACTTGAGTTGTATAAAGGACTAAACTCATACATATGGAACAACTCTTATACATCTATTTATTATATAAATTCTGAGGTGCGGCGTCACCCTGTTAGAGTGAAACAATTTGGTAGAGTATAAACTAGAGCAAACTCTGTTATTACTAGCTCGCTTCAATTGGCATTTCCAAAAATTTCTACAGCATTTAGCACTTGGATCAATTTAACATCGATTATACTGTATTAAAATAGACTCCAAGCTGTTTTGCTTGCCACTTCATATTATTTTAGCCACGGATTCTCAGATGATCCATGTCTGCAATTATCTGAACTCATGAGAAATCATCTCATAGATCTTTAAGAACCCACTTAACTGTTTTTCTTATTAGTGATTATTACTTCACAATTTCTAAAGAACACACTGCACTTCGGATGATCATGATGCATCTATTCCTTAATGGATTGCTTCTTGAAATTGTTCATTTTGTCTCTAAACACTTGTCATATTTCATCTGGGTGTGATTCATATCATATTTCATTTTGGCGTGATTCATATTTGTAACATTAAATATCATTCATGCTTCAATATTTGTCTATTCATAACTACTCTATGAATAAGTCATTTTCCTGACTTGATGTTGCTGATCGTGTAATATGCCTGTAGTGTTGTGGTCTTCCACAATGCAAGTACAAGGTTTTGTGATGGAGCACACTTTGAGCTTGGTGTAGAGGTCGTTTATCTTCCATCAAGCATATTGTAATAGCAACATGGTTATTTTTTATTTTCTCAACTTTTTTTTCGTTTTATTAATTGTTGATCACCTTGGAATAAGCACAAGCAGGAGTCATGCCCGGGTCCTGCAGGAGTTGAGCGATTGTTAACAAATAGATGGTATAGAATTCTGCAATGTCTCTTGGTTTTTGTTTTTATGAAAAGAAAATACAATATCAACCGAAAAACCAATTGCAAATATTAATGAATTTGCAAGTAATCTGCCACATTGACAGGATTTGTCTCAAATTCCACCCCCATCCTCACATTTCCCAAGTGGCCTAGCATAGGGGGTATGTCAGATACATTATTTTTAAGAATCGGTATAAGTTATCACATTTGTCCAAACATCTAAATCTTCTTATTTAATGATTTTCTTAAGTTCCATCTATATATTTGTAGTGGAAGGTTGGAGTGGCCCCTGCATAAGAGAAAGAAAAAAGGACATGTAAGACAATTTCCCACACACTCCACAAGTGCCTGTATGATGTGACAATGCCTCTTTGATAGAGGGAGACAAAAAAAGACACTGTGGGAGACTTCCATAAAAATTAGGGCTTCAAGAATGTTACATGACCGAGCACAATGTTGCGTTAGAAACTTGGATTCCAAGTTGCCAATCTCACTAAGTAGGATAAGACTTAGTTGTATCTATATAACAAATCGTGGATCTTTGAGAATCCACTCAGCTGATTTTCTTACATTTGACAATGCCTCTTTGATAGAGGGAGACAAAAAAAGACACTGTGGGAGACTTCCAGAAAAATTAGGGCTTCAAGAATGTTACATGACCGAGCACAATGTTGCGTTAGAAACTTGGATTCCAAGTTGCCAATCTCACAATGTTGCGTTAGAAACTATGAGTTCCTGGTCATGCCCTTTGGGTTGTCTAATGCTCCCTCCACCTTCCAAGCTCTTATGAATCAGATTCTGAAGCCTTTTCTCAGGAAGTTTGCATTGGTGTTTTTTGATGACATCCTTGTCTATAGTAAAAGTGAAGAGAGTCATAAGGAGCAATTGGGAAAGGTACTGCAGGTGCTGAGGCAAAACAGGTTATTGGTCAATAAGAAGAAGTGTTCCTTGGCCGAAGCAATTAGAATACTTGGGGCATATTGTTTTTAGGTCGAGGGGTGGTCACAGACCCCAACAAGATCAAAGATATGATAGATTGGCCAGCTCCTAAAGATGTCAAAGGGTTGAGAGGATTCCTAGGACTTACTGGATACTATAAAGTTTGTAAAGAATTATGGGAAGATAGCTTGGCCCTCACTCAACAACTCAAAAAGATAAGTTCAATTGGGGCGTAAGCTCAAATTGCCTTTGAAGAATTGAAAAGAGCCATGACTTCCATTCCATTGTCGTCCCGGATTTTGAAAAGACTTTTGTGGTGGAGGCCCGACGCTCGGGGAAAGGAATAGGGGTTGTTTTGATGCAAGAAGGGAGGCCAGTGGCTTACATGAGTCAAACCATCTCGGGCCACGAGCTCAGGGCAAGTCGATATATGAGAAGGAGTTAATGCGAGTGGTGCTAGCAATCAAAAAATGGAGACACTATCTGTTAGGCGGGCACTTTGTGGTGCATACCACCGAGAAAAGCTTTAGGTTCTTAGCCAGAGCAGAGGTTGATGGGAGAGGAACAGCAGAGATGGGTCTCCAACTGTTAGGATTTGATTTTGAGATCAAATACAAACCAGAACAGAGAATAAAGCGGCGGATGCTCTATCCAGGAAGCTGCAATTTGCAGCCCTATCTACGATGCAATTTGTGGAGTGGGAAGACTTAGAGGAAGAAGTATCAAAGGATGACAAATTGAAGAAGATAGTGCAGAGCCTCCTACTAGACAAACAACTCACACAAAGGGTATTCCCTCATCAAGGGCAGATTGTACTACAAGAGCGAGTTGGTCATTCCAAAAAATTCCCCAAAAATTTCCTTGATTTTGAAGGAATTCCATGATTCGGTTGTAGGGGATATTCAGGTATTTGGAACTTTCAAAGGGTTGCGGGGTGTTTTTCTCGGGAAGGGATGAGGAGGAGATTCAAGACTATGTGCAGGCTTGTGGAACTTGCCGAGAGGAACAAGTATGAGGCATTGAAACCTTTCCGATTGTTACAACCACTTCCAATTCCTTCTCAACAATGGTCGGATGTTTCGATGGATTTCATTGGAGGGCTCCCAAAGTCCAGCGGAATGGACACCATCCTTGTAGTGGTGGATAGGCTAACGAAATATGCTCATTTCTTGGCTTTAGCTCATCCATACATTGCAAAGGAGGTAGCTAAAGTTTTTTTCTCAAAGAGGTGGTTCGGCTTCATGGATTCCCCACTTCAATAGTATCAGTAGGGATCGCATATTCATTAGCTCATTCGATGAACTCTTCAATTGGTCGAACCAAACCGAAATTGACTCGTGCCATCCCCAAACCGATGGACAAAGCAGTGGTTAATCGTTGCTTGGAGACCTACTTAAGATGTATGGTACGCATGCGACCAAAGCAGTGGCACAAATGGCTTAGTTGGGCTGAATTCGGTACAATACCAACTACCATTCAAGAATCGAGCGATCCCTTTCAAGGCTCAGATGGAAGGGATCCCCTGCTGTAATCAGGGGGTGATGTAGGAGGGACCGCATTGGAGGAGGTGGATAAACCGACCTCCGAAAGGAATGAGTGCTGGCGGAATTGAAGAAACAATTGGCCCAAGCACGGAACCGAATGAAGCAACAAGCCAACAAACAGAGAAGAGAGGTTGAGCATCAAGTGGGGGATATGGTCTATTTGAAGATCCAGCCTTACAAATTGAAGAACCTAGCTAAAAGAGTAAACCAGATGTTAAGTCCTAGGTATTATGGTCCGTATCCTATCCATTGAAAAAATTGGGGCCAGCATACAAGCTCCAGCTACCCGAGGGAAGTAGAGTGCACCCAGTTTTCCATTCTTCCTTATTGAAGAAATCAATCTCTGCGGACACAGTGGTGCAGCCGCTTCCACCATTTGTATCAGAAGAATGGGAATTACAAGCTCAACCGGAAGAAGTGTTAGCGATGGGGAACCAAGACTGCAGATATGGAAGTCCTAATGAAGTGGAAGGGTTTGCCAGTTGTGAGAACTCATGGGAGAAAGTAACAACCCCGCAAGAATCAAGTTTCGAATTTCACCTTGAGGACAAGGTGAATCTTGAAGGGGAAGGTATTGATGCGAACATTAGGCCCACAGAGAATATGGTATATGAGAGGGGAAAATGGAGGTCTACCAAGTGGCTAAAAAGTGCATAAAGCACTGGATCACTCCTAAGAGAGAGAATTGTAACTAACTCGCCGGCTAGGGCAAGAGTCATGCATGAGGGAGGGGAGGGAGTGCTTTCTGTTAGAGTGGATGGGGGGTAGTATAGAAGGGCTGGCAGCAGAGGAAAAGACAGGCGGGAATTGGAATTGGCAGAACTCTTGGGAGAGAACTAAGCCTCTCGAAAGCTTAGTCTCCAATTGTGGCCTTTCTTCTCTCTTTCTGTCTTGTAAGTCACAAATCCCTTGATACTGTTCTCTTTTCTGAGCATTTTACCCACAGTTTCTGTTTGATACGCATCAATAACAAAAAATTAAATTAAATTAAATACTTCTACATTACTGAAATGTTTGCACTTTGTACTTTTGTCTGTTTGTAGATTGTAGTTGAGAGCCCAACTTGCCAATGTGTCATTTGGGTACCAACCAACCGGCCTCTCTCAAATCCCAAAAAGTTGCATCGTAATTACCAAATATAGCTTTTGACATGCGTTTGCTCCTAATACCTTTTGTTCAATGATTATCTTATCCGATTTATTTTCACACGTCCTTACATTAGGAGATAGTTGAACTTGAAGCTTAAGGGTAGAAACAACAATCTACTGGATCAAGCCATCCACAAAACTATCTGACAGGTAAAGAAATTTAGACATATTTCTAGACAAAATATTATTGCCACTATATTATTTAACCAAAAAAACAACTAACATCTCTTCTTTTTTTTTTATTATTATTACAATAAGGAGCCGAATTAGCCACAAAAAGGACATACAAAGACAAAAAGGAAGCAACAAGAAAAGAAGAGACACTATTCATAGGCAAACCAAAGAACAATCGATCAGTCAAAAAGTCTGCATAACATCATCAGATGAAGAGTCAAGCAACAAATGCAAGATAACAAAAACACAACAAAGAAAATGCATGAGATAACATCCTCCGATGAAGAATCAATCCTCATAGAAAGCTTGAGGAGAAACAACAATGATAAAACAAAGGATAGAAGCAACAACAACGAAGCCATAAGAAAAAAATTCAACTAACAAAATATTTGTTGAAAGCAAAATCAAGAGGCATCATTGAATGACTTTTCCCAATATGTAATTAGCCATTTAAATTGGCAACAATAAGGAACAAATTTTCTACTACCTTTCGTTGTTTCACAAATATAATATTTCCTTCTATTACAATCTCATTTATTGTTAACTTACTATTGTTAACTTATTCTTAATTGAACACTATAAAATATTAAAACAAAACAGCAATCACGCAACAGTCGGGATACAAACTAGTTTTATATTATCATTGATGAACTATTATATATGTCATCTTCTCATTAAAATACGGTACCACAGATTTCTATAGAATTGTATAAGTTTTGTCCGTCTATAAATTTCAACGTTCATTCTTTTAAGTCACCTAAAATTGTTATAGCTTTCGAGCAACCTCGCTAATTTTTACTAATTGCAATGTTCATCAAGCCAAGCAATGAGATCATTTTCATTATTTGGTGCAAAATTGAATAGGATTATATAAATAATTAAATTATAATTAAATACTGGCATTACTAAACAAACTGTAGAACATGGCACATCTATTTTCTCTCCTAATCTCAAAGGCATGCAATAAACAAACTTTTCAGGCTATGATTAATGCTTAGCATGATCCCATCTAATATTCACTGTAACACCTGAATGGCCTTGCCATTAGTCTACATAACTTCTCATTTGACAATTCAAATCTATGCAGAGAATTGTTTGATGCACCCCCACATATCTTGTCTTTAGGCATCCCAATCTCCTTGGCCAGCTTCTCAGCTTCACTTTGGGTATCAATTACATGATCAAAGCAAATGTATCTTCCAGAAGCATTTGTATTCATTGCTTTGAATACACATGCATGTGCTTCAGCTAATTTTGTTACATCAACTGTTGCTAGCAAACCATGGGAATACATTTCTTGTGCTCCTGCATTTGCATTTGTAAAAAATTTTAGATCCTATTATATGAAATGTTACAATAAATTGAACATTGATTTTGGTTACGTAGTATAGTACCTTTGAGATAAGCAATTGTTGCTGTTGGATTCCTACTACAAAATTCAGGACCAGTAATGAGAGCTGGACATATGGTAGTAAGCTTCAAACCCCTTTCATTAGCTATTCTCCAAGCAGCCTTCTCTGCCCTCATTTTGCCTAATGCATACCATAGCTGCCAATTATTAAAAGAAAGAGTAGGGTCATATAAGATATCACCTACACAACATAAACATGTATAGGAGAAAAAAATGGTGTGGTCCCTTGAGTCAGCTCAGCTGGTTAAACCGCGGGAATGAACTGTAAATGAGTGGGTTAAAACTCATGTAATGTGCTCTGCCTTTTCCTATCCCCTTCTCCCCTCCTCCCCTCTTCCTATCTAATGTCTATTATGAACCTCTCTTTGAAACAAAAAAAAAAAAAAGAGGTCTATAAAAGAAAGAATAGGGTCATATAAGATATCACCTACACTACATAAACATGTATTGGAGAGAAAAAATGGTGCGGTCCCCATGAATCAGTTCAGTTGATTAAGCTGTGGGACATGAATTGTGAATGTACCCGTTAAAACTCTCGTAATGCACTCCACCTTCTCCTATTCCCTTCTCCTCCATCCCCTTATGTAAGGCCTACTATCAGTCTCCTCTTGGATTAAAAAAAATGGTGCAATTGTTGTGGGAATTTACCTTCTTGTCAATGCAGAGTGATTCACTGCTCCAGGAGCTATGGTTAATAATAGGGTAGAGGTCTGATTGTGCATTGTCTTGCCACACACAAGCCGATAGTGATGATGTGAATACACATCTTTTTATTGAAGGTGTTCTTGTACATGCTTCCATTACATTCTCAGTGACCCTGACTTCAATCTCGGCCATGGATTTCTAGATATAACACAAAAGCAAGTGCTTAGATATTTTGCATGCCAACTTTTCTCTTTTGCACATTATTATCCCACAACAATTCAATAAATGAAACTTGAAAGGATGAAGTAGTACTAGTAACTTTTATGACAGAATGTGCTTAATAATATCCTTTTACTATGTTGTACTAGTAGCTGTTAGTGAAGGATGTGCTTTTTTCATCATGGTATTATCAGAAGACAAGTTAGGTTTTGATAGTAAAGCAAACAAGCAAGTAACTAAACTTTTCAATTTGGGTTGGTTACTTGTTAATCAGTACCATTATTCACCATAACTACAAGTATGTACAAAATAATGCAAGGCTAATTAAACAGGTGGATCATGCAACTGAAAATATCAATAATTATTTATCATAAGACAAGTTCTATTCTGAATGTAAGGCAAATCAGCAAGTAACTAATTAGACTTTATTTTGGGTTGGTTACTTGTCAGTTAGTACCATTATTCACCATAAATTATGCAAGTATGTGTACATAATCGTGCAACTACAAGTGATGATGGTTTTGCTACGTTTCACAAGGAATGGCCAAGCTATGTTTGTGAAGACAAAATGAACAACAATACAAGCCACTGAGACAAGAATCAGAAGTGCCATTAATGAAAGGGATACGGTGGGGTATAATAATCATAAAAAGAGATTTGAAATATAGAGATCTTTCCTAGCAACATATACTTGTGATGGAAAATAATTGATACTCATCTCATGTCCTCACTTCACTGGCATCTAGGACAAGGGATAAAGGACAGAATTAGAGGGTGTGTATAGAAAATAAAGTAGGATCAACTGTAATCAAATAACAGAAATTACAAAAGTTGAGGTGATAATGATATGTACTTATGACTAGTGGTGGATGAGTGGATCTTGAAATAAATTATTGGGGTGGCTGATTAGTGCAATTTTTATATAGAGATAAATTAAGTATCCCTTAAAAGGTAAAGCCCCACTTCGGTTCTCGACAAAAAAACATGGAGACATATTTGATCTTTGAAAAATTAAAAATATTATTTTGATCATCAAGAATATCAAAACTGGTCAATTTAGTCATTCTTAAGATTATGTTTAGGTACATTTTGACATCTATTAAAAACTATTTTGATCGACTTTTGAGATTTTGGATGATCAAATTGATATTTTTCATTTAGAGAAACCAAATATGTGTCTGTATTTTTCGTCGGGTATCAGTTTGAGCCTTCACTCAAAAGATTACTTTTTTTTTCGTGATTAAATAGTTCATCTGAATAAAGCCTTCTAAAAAGAAATTAAGGATACTAAAGCTATGGCTATGTTTGGTTTACGTTGCAACTTTTCAATATGACTGAAAAGAGAGAGAAGAATAATAATGATATAAAAACTCACAGTGTAGCCAGAAAGGCCAGCAGGGTCGGTAAATGCAGAGGTGTGAAAAACGCCACGACAGCCCTCAAATGCTTTGCCTAAGCTATCAACATCAGTTAGCTTTGCCATAACTACTTCCAAATTGCTTTCTGTTGTTGTCCTCATCTCACCAGACCTCTCCATTTCCCTCACCTTCTCTATGTCCTCTGCA
>JAUPTC010001190.1:0-27673 GCA_030762895.1 Sophora flavescens
TCTCAATCATTCTTTTTTTCTCACTCTCTCCTTTCAAGTACATTTGATCTTCATACACTTGTTTTGGTGACAATGATCCAAGAGTAATTTTACGATTATTAAATACAAATGAGTACCTATTGTTGTAGACATCATATTTCGCTTGTCGTTCAATCCTCCATGGACGCCCAAGTAACAAGTGCTTCGTTTCCATGGGCACCACATCACATAAAACGTCATCTTCATATCTCCCAATCCGTAATGGCACTTGTACTTGTCTGTTCACCATCACATCACCGAAATCACTAAACTCCGGGATGCTCCAAATGACATACGGTTGTGGATGCTCTAGAAGAGGAAGTCCCAACTTTTTCACCATGGTGGTACTAGCTAGGTTGATGTAACCCTTTCTATCAATGACCAAGCTACATATCTTGTCCTTCACATAGCATCTAGAATAGAAAAGATCCTCCATTTTCTTGGCATCATTTTTCTTCATTAGTGACTCCATGAAGAACCCACCAAGAAAAATTCAAACTTCCGAAAAAAAAGAAAAAGTTGAAAAAAAGAAAAATCATAAGTCACTCTAGGAAGGATGGCTCTAGATACCAAATGATATGATCCTAACAAGGAACATATATATTTTCGGATCTATCCTTGAGTGACCAAGCAAAATTATAGAAGAAGATGAAATACAAAATTGGATAAGATGAGAAATGGGAGGTAGGCGCCACAAATCCAAGGGGATTTGATAAGCCAATGTGAGGTTCGCCACAAGAATCTTGGATTCTTGATAAGAACAAGGGTTGGCTCAATGAAGAACCCAAGAGAGAAAACACTCTCACAATTGGAATCAATCCAAAATGAACTCAAAGTTATCATTCATCATGTAATAGGTGTGTACATATAGCATAGGGAAATAAAAACCAAAGGTCATCATAAGATGACATAAACTCCTAGACATAACTCTCCACTAAGTGGTTATTAAAAGAACATAACTATCCTACTTAAGAAAATAATAAAAGTGGTTCCATAACTTCTAAAGGAGTTACCTAGGCATGCAAGCCAAAGGTTGCTCTCCTTTGTGAGTTTCAAAAACGTGCCAGCCACCATTCATAATGGGCCTTGCTCATTCATCAAGCTTAGTGTAGCCCAATTAACATATAACTCATTTAAGGTCCAAGAATTCGTATTAAGCTTGCAGCCCTTTTTCACCATGATAGAAGCCGATTTTGGTCAAGAGGCCTGAGATATGATTTGTAGATAATTCCCTAAGCTTTCCAACACACCAAAGAATGCATCAATCGGAGATTCGTAGCTCAAGATCTGACCAAATCAAGCATACGGGTTCACCACAATGAAAATAAAATTTTCATCAAAAATATTAATTTGGCCTCAAATTGGACATCATCCTTGGTTTTCATCATTCCCTCCCTCTTGAAAAGAATTCGACCTCGAATTAATTGCCTTAAGGAGTCTTCTTTATCCTCCGGGTTCAAACACAACCATTTTGAATCCATGCGGCACCTCTCTTGGAATTGTTTCTTCAACTTCCTTCAAAATAGAGTCATCACCTCTAGGCAAAGAGTTTGCATTAGTAGTCGAATAAGCATCTTTACATAGAAATATATATATAGACTGCCTTGCCAACAACCCTCCCTTCACCTTATTTTCTTTTATAGGAAGACTCTCAATTCTTCTTTCAACCTTTGCCTCAATTTTTTTTCTTTTTATTTTCCCCTTCAAAAAATGCAGTCTCCACCTTTTTCTCAACATCTTTTTCATTCTGTTTGTTTTCCTCCATTCCCTTTTCTTCTACCTTTTTCTCATGGCTTTCTTTATTTATTACTTCTCCTTCTTTGCTTTCCTCATTCACCGAACACTCTTCTTTTATTGTTTTCTCAATCATTCTTTTTTCTCACTCTCTCCTTTCAAGTACATTTGATCTTCATACACTTGTTTTGGTGACAATGATCCAAGAGTAATTTTACGATTATTAAATACAAATGAGTACCTATTGTTGTAGACATCATATTTCGCTTGTCGTTCAATCCTCCATGGACGCCCAAGTAACAAGTGCTTCGTTTCCATGGGCACCACATCACATAAAACGTCATCTTCATATCTCCCAATCCGGAATGGCACTTGTACTTGTCTGTTCACCATCACATCACCGAAATCACTAAACTCCGGGATGCTCCAAATGACATACGGTTGTGGATGCTCTAGAAGAGGAAGTCCCAACTTTTTCACCATGGTGGTACTAGCTAGGTTGATGTAACCCTTTCTATCAATGACCAAGCTACATATCTTGTCCTTCACATAGCATCTAGAATAGAAAAGATCCTCCATTTTCTTGGCATCATTTTTCTTCATTAGTGACTCCATGAAGAACCCACCAAGAAAAATTCAAACTTCCGAAAAAAAAAGAAAAAGTTGAAAAAAAGAAAAATCATAAGTCACTCTAGGAAGGATGGCTCTAGATACCAAATGATATGATCCTAACAAGGAACATATATATTTTCGGATCTATCCTTGAGTGACCAAGCAAAATTATAGAAGAAGATGAAATACAAAATTGGATAAGATGAGAAATGGGAGGTAGGCGCCACAAATCCAAGGGGATTTGATAAGCCAATGTGAGGTTCGCCACAAGAATCTTGGATTCTTGATAAGAACAAGGGTTGGCTCAATGAAGAACCCAAGAGAGAAAACACTCTCACAATTGGAATCAATCCAAAATGAACTCAAAGTTATCATTCATCATGTAATAGGTGTGTACATATAGCATAGGGAAATAAAAACCAAAGGTCATCATAAGATGACATAAACTCCTAGACATAACTCTCCACTAAGTGGTTATTAAAAGAACATAACTATCCTACTTAAGAAAATAATAAAAGTGGTTCCATAACTTCTAAAGGAGTTACCTAGGCATGCAAGCCAAAGGTTGCTCTCCTTTGTGAGTTTCAAAAACGTGCCAGCCACCATTCATAATGGGCCTTGCTCATTCATCAAGCTTAGTGTAGCCCAATTAACATATAACTCATTTAAGGTCCAAGAATTCGTATTAAGCTTGCAGCCCTTTTTCACCATGATAGAAGCCGATTTTGGTCAAGAGGCCTGAGATATGATTTGTAGATAATTCCCTAAGCTTTCCAACACACCAAAGAATGCATCAATCGGAGATTCGTAGCTCAAGATCTGACCAAATCAAGCATACGGGTTCACCACAATGAAAATAAAATTTTCATCAAAAATATTAATTTGGCCTCAAATTGGACATCATCCTTGGTTTTCATCATTCCCTCCCTCTTGAAAAGAATTCGACCTCGAATTAATTGCCTTAAGGAGTCTTCTTTATCCTCCGGGTTCAAACACAACCATTTTGAATCCATGCGGCACCTCTCTTGGAATTGTTTCTTCAACTTCCTTCAAAATAGAGTCATCACCTCTAGGCAAAGAGTTTGCATTAGTAGTCGAATAAGCATCTTTACATAGAAATATATATATAGACTGCCTTGCCAACAACCCTCCCTTCACCTTATTTTCTTTTATAGGAAGACTCTCAATTCTTCTTTCAACCTTTGCCTCAATTTTTTTTCTTTTTATTTTCCCCTTCAAAAAATGCAGTCTCCACCTTTTTCTCAACATCTTTTTCATTCTGTTTGTTTTCCTCCATTCCCTTTTCTTCTACCTTTTTCTCATGGCTTTCATTTTTTATTACTTCTCCTTCTTTGCTTTCCTCATTCACCGAACACTCTTCTTTTATTGTTTTCTCAATCATTCTTTTTTTCTCACTCTCTCCTTTCAAGTACATTTGATCTTCATACACTTGTTTTGGTGACAATGATCCAAGAGTAATTTTACGATTATTAAATACAAATGAGTACCTATTGTTGTAGACATCATATTTACGCTTGTCGTTCAATCCTCCATGGACGCCCAAGTAACAAGTGCTTCGTTTCCATGGGCACCACATCACATAAAACGTCATCTTCATATCTCCCAATCCGGAATGGCACTTGTACTTGTCTGTTCACCATCACATCACCGAAATCACTAAACTCCGGGATGCTCCAAATGACATACGGTTGTGGATGCTCTAGAAGAGGAAGTCCCAACTTTTTCACCATGGTGGTACTAGCTAGGTTGATGTAACCCTTTCTATCAATGACCAAGCTACATATCTTGTCCTTCACATAGCATCTAGAATAGAAAAGATCCTCCATTTTCTTGGCATCATTTTTCTTCATTAGTGACTCCATGAAGAACCCACCAAGAAAAATTCAAACTTCCGAAAAAAAAAGAAAAAGTTGAAAAAAAGAAAAATCATAAGTCACTCTAGGAAGGATGGCTCTAGATACCAAATGATATGATCCTAACAAGGAACATATATATTTTCGGATCTATCCTTGAGTGACCAAGCAAAATTATAGAAGAAGATGAAATACAAAATTGGATAAGATGAGAAATGGGAGGTAGGCGCCACAAATCCAAGGGGATTTGATAAGCCAATGTGAGGTTCGCCACAAGAATCTTGGATTCTTGATAAGAACAAGGGTTGGCTCAATGAAGAACCCAAGAGAGAAAACACTCTCACAATTGGAATCAATCCAAAATGAACTCAAAGTTATCATTCATCATGTAATAGGTGTGTACATATAGCATAGGGAAATAAAAACCAAAGGTCATCATAAGATGACATAAACTCCTAGACATAACTCTCCACTAAGTGGTTATTAAAAGAACATAACTATCCTACTTAAGAAAATAATAAAAGTGGTTCCATAACTTCTAAAGGAGTTACCTAGGCATGCAAGCCAAAGGTTGCTCTCCTTTGTGAGTTTCAAACACGTGCCAGCCACCATTCATAATGGGCCTTGCTCATTCATCAAGCTTAGTGTAGCCCAATTAACATATAACTCATTTAAGGTCCAAGAATTCGTATTAAGCTTGCAGCCCTTTTTCACCATGATAGAAGCCGATTTTGGTCAAGAGGCCTGAGATATGATTTGTAGATAATTCCCTAAGCTTTCCAACACACCAAAGAATGCATCAATCGGAGATTCGTAGCTCAAGATCTGACCAAATCAAGCATACGGGTTCACCACAATGAAAATAAAATTTTCATCAAAAATATTAATTTGGCCTCAAATTGGACATCATCCTTGGTTTTCATCATTCCCTCCCTCTTGAAAAGAATTCGACCTCGAATTTATTGCCTTAAGGAGTCTTCTTTATCCTCCGGGTTCAAACACAACCATTTTGAATCCATGCGGCACCTCTCTTGGAATTGTTTCTTCAACTTCCTTCAAAATAGAGTCATCACCTCTAGGCAAAGAGTTTGCATTAGTAGTCGAATAAGCATCTTTACATAGAAATATATATATAGACTGCCTTGCCAACATTCCTCCCTTCACCTTATTTTCTTTTATAGGAAGACTCTCAATTCTTCTTTCAACCTTTGCCTCAATTTTTTTTCTTTTTATTTTCCCCTTCAAAAAATGCAGTCTCCACCTTTTTCTCAACATCTTTTTCATTCTGTTTGTTTTCCTCCATTCCCTTTTCTTCTACCTTTTTCTCATGGCTTTCTTTTTTTATTACTTCTCCTTCTTTGCTTTCCTCATTCACCGAACACTCTTCTTTTATTGTTTTCTCAATCATTCTTTTTTTCTCACTCTCTCCTTTCAAGTACATTTGATCTTCATACACTTGTTTTGGTGACAATGATCCAAGAGTAATTTTACGATTATTAAATACAAATGAGTACCTATTGTTGTAGACATCA
This sequence comes from Sophora flavescens, assembly GCA_030762895.1. NCBI lineage: Eukaryota > Viridiplantae > Streptophyta > Magnoliopsida > Fabales > Fabaceae > Sophora > Sophora flavescens. The sequence continues at coordinate 5,771 of JAUPTC010001190.1, forward strand.
TATTTCGCTTGTCGTTCAATCCTCCATGGACGCCCAAGTAACAAGTGCTTCGTTTCCATGGGCACCACATCACATAAAACGTCATCTTCATATCTCCCAATCCGGAATGGCACTTGTACTTGTCTGTTCACCATCACATCACCGAAATCACTAAACTCCGGGATGCTCCAAATGACATACGGTTGTGGATGCTCTAGAAGAGGAAGTCCCAACTTTTTCACCATGGTGGTACTAGCTAGGTTGATGTAACCCTTTCTATCAATGACCAAGCTACATATCTTGTCCTTCACATAGCATCTAGAATAGAAAAGATCCTCCATTTTCTTGGCATCATTTTTCTTCATTAGTGACTCCATGAAGAACCCACCAAGAAAAATTCAAACTTCCAAAAAAAAAAAAAAAAGTTGAAAAAAGAAAAATCATAAGTCACTCTAGGAAGGATGGCTCTAGATACCAAATGATATGATCCTAACAAGGAACATATATATTTTCGGATCTATCCTTGAGTGACCAAGCAAAATTATAGAAGAAGATGAAATACAAAATTGGATAAGATGAGAAATGGGAGGTAGGCGCCACAAATCCAAGGGGATTTGATAAGCCAATGTGAGGTTCGCCACAAGAATCTTGGATTCTTGATAAGAACAAGGGTTGGCTCAATGAAGAACCCAAGAGAGAAAACACTCTCACAATTGGAATCAATCCAAAATGAACTCAAAGTTATCATTCATCATGTAATAGGTGTGTACATATAGCATAGGGAAATAAAAACCAAAGGTCATCATAAGATGACATAAACTCCTAGACATAACTCTCCACTAAGTGGTTATTAAAAGAACATAACTATCCTACTTAAGAAAATAATAAAAGTGGTTCCATAACTTCTAAAGGAGTTACCTAGGCATGCAAGCCAAAGGTTGCTCTCCTTTGTGAGTTTCAAAAACGTGCCAGCCACCATTCATAATGGGCCTTGCTCATTCATCAAGCTTAGTGTAGCCCAATTAACATATAACTCATTTAAGGTCCAAGAATTCGTATTAAGCTTGCAGCCCTTTTTCACCATGATAGAAGCCGATTTTGGTCAAGAGGCCTGAGATATGATTTGTAGATAATTCCCTAAGCTTTCCAACACACCAAAGAATGCATCAATCGGAGATTCGTAGCTCAAGATCTGACCAAATCAAGCATACGGGTTCACCACAATGAAAATAAAATTTTCATCAAAAATATTAATTTGGCCTCAAATTGGACATCATCCTTGGTTTTCATCATTCCCTCCCTCTTGAAAAGAATTCGACCTCGAATTAATTGCCTTAAGGAGTCTTCTTTATCCTCCGGGTTCAAACACAACCATTTTGAATCCATGCGGCACCTCTCTTGGAATTGTTTCTTCAACTTCCTTCAAAATAGAGTCATCACCTCTAGGCAAAGAGTTTGCATTAGTAGTCGAATAAGCATCTTTACATAGAAATATATATATAGACTGCCTTGCCAACCTTCCTCCCTTCACCTTATTTTCTTTTATAGGAAGACTCTCAATTCTTCTTTCAACCTTTGCCTCAATTTTTTTCTTTTTATTTTCCCCTTCAAAAAATGCAGTCTCCACCTTTTTCTCAACATCTTTTTCATTCTGTTTGTTTTCCTCCATTCCCTTTTCTTCTACCTTTTTCTCATGGCTTTCTTTTTTTATTACTTCTCCTTCTTTGCTTTCCTCATTCACCGAACACTCTTCTTTTATTGTTTTCTCAATCATTCTTTTTTTCTCACTCTCTCCTTTCAAGTACATTTGATCTTCATACACTTGTTTTGGTGACAATGATCCAAGAGTAATTTTACGATTATTAAATACAAATGAGTACCTATTGTTGTAGACATCATATATTTCGCTTGTCGTTCAATCCTCCATGGACGCCCAAGTAACAAGTGCTTCGTTTCCATGGGCACCACATCACATAAAACGTCATCTTCATATCTCCCAATCCGGAATGGCACTTGTACTTGTCTGTTCACCATCACATCACCGAAATCACTAAACTCCGGGATGCTCCAAATGACATACGGTTGTGGATGCTCTAGAAGAGGAAGTCCCAACTTTTTCACCATGGTGGTACTAGCTAGGTTGATGTAACCCTTTCTATCAATGACCAAGCTACATATCTTGTCCTTCACATAGCATCTAGAATAGAAAAGATCCTCCATTTTCTTGGCATCATTTTTCTTCATTAGTGACTCCATGAAGAACCCACCAAGAAAAATTCAAACTTCCGAAAAAAAAAGAAAAAGTTGAAAAAAAGAAAAATCATAAGTCACTCTAGGAAGGATGGCTCTAGATACCAAATGATATGATCCTAACAAGGAACATATATATTTTCGGATCTATCCTTGAGTGACCAAGCAAAATTATAGAAGAAGATGAAATACAAAATTGGATAAGATGAGAAATGGGAGGTAGGCGCCACAAATCCAAGGGGATTTGATAAGCCAATGTGAGGTTCGCCACAAGAATCTTGGATTCTTGATAAGAACAAGGGTTGGCTCAATGAAGAACCCAAGAGAGAAAACACTCTCACAATTGGAATCAATCCAAAATGAACTCAAAGTTATCATTCATCATGTAATAGGTGTGTACATATAGCATAGGGAAATAAAAACCAAAGGTCATCATAAGATGACATAAACTCCTAGACATAACTCTCCACTAAGTGGTTATTAAAAGAACATAACTATCCTACTTAAGAAAATAATAAAAGTGGTTCCATAACTTCTAAAGGAGTTACCTAGGCATGCAAGCCAAAGGTTGCTCTCCTTTGTGAGTTTCAAAAACGTGCCAGCCACCATTCATAATGGGCCTTGCTCATTCATCAAGCTTAGTGTAGCCCAATTAACATATAACTCATTTAAGGTCCAAGAATTCGTATTAAGCTTGCAGCCCTTTTTCACCATGATAGAAGCCGATTTTGGTCAAGAGGCCTGAGATATGATTTGTAGATAATTCCCTAAGCTTTCCAACACACCAAAGAATGCATCAATCGGAGATTCGTAGCTCAAGATCTGACCAAATCAAGCATACGGGTTCACCACAATGAAAATAAAATTTTCATCAAAAATATTAATTTGGCCTCAAATTGGACATCATCCTTGGTTTTCATCATTCCCTCCCTCTTGAAAAGAATTCGACCTCGAATTTATTGCCTTAAGGAGTCTTCTTTATCCTCCGGGTTCAAACACAACCATTTTGAATCCATGCGGCACCTCTCTTGGAATTGTTTCTTCAACTTCCTTCAAAATAGAGTCATCACCTCTAGGCAAAGAGTTTGCATTAGTAGTCAAATAAGCATCTTTACATAGAAATATATATATAGACTGCCTTGCCAACATTCCTCCCTTCACCTTATTTTCTTTTATAGGAAGACTCTCAATTCTTCTTTCAACCTTTGCCTCAATTTTTTTTCTTTTTATTTTCCCCTTCAAAAAATGCAGTCTCCACCTTTTTCTCAACATCTTTTTCATTCTGTTTGTTTTCCTCCATTCCCTTTTCTTCTACCTTTTTCTCATGGCTTTCTTTTTTTTATTACTTCTCCTTCTTTGCTTTCCTCATTCACCGAACACTCTTCTTTTATTGTTTTCTCAATCATTCTTTTTTTCTCACTCTCTCCTTTCAAGTACATTTGATCTTCATACACTTGTTTTGGTGACAATGATCCAAGAGTAATTTTACGATTATTAAATACAAATGAGTACCTATTGTTGTAGACATCATATTTCGCTTGTCGTTCAATCCTCCATGGACGCCCAAGTAACAAGTGCTTCGTTTCCATGGGCACCACATCACATAAAACGTCATCTTCATATCTCCCAATCCGGAATGGCACTTGTACTTGTTCTGTTCACCATCACATCACCGAAATCACTAAACTCCGGGATGCTCCAAATGACATACGGTTGTGGATGCTCTAGAAGAGGAAGTCCCAACTTTTTCACCATGGTGGTACTAGCTAGGTTGATGTAACCCTTTCTATCAATGACCAAGCTACATATCTTGTCCTTCACATAGCATCTAGAATAGAAAAGATCCTCCATTTTCTTGGCATCATTTTTCTTCATTAGTGACTCCATGAAGAACCCACCAAGAAAAATTCAAACTTCAAAAAAAAAAAAAAAAGTTGAAAAAAGAAAAATCATAAGTCACTCTAGGAAGGATGGCTCTAGATACCAAATGATATGATCCTAACAAGGAACATATATATTTTCGGATCTATCCTTGAGTGACCAAGCAAAATTATAGAAGAAGATGAAATACAAAATTGGATAAGATGAGAAATGGGAGGTAGGCGCCACAAATCCAAGGGGATTTGATAAGCCAATGTGAGGTTCGCCACAAGAATCTTGGATTCTTGATAAGAACAAGGGTTGGCTCAATGAAGAACCCAAGAGAGAAAACACTCTCACAATTGGAATCAATCCAAAATGAACTCAAAGTTATCATTCATCATGTAATAGGTGTGTACATATAGCATAGGGAAATAAAAACCAAAGGTAACATCATAAGATGACATAAACTCCTAGACATAACTCTCCACTAAGTGGTTATTAAAAGAACATAACTATCCTACTTAAGAAAATAATAAAAGTGGTTCCATAACTTCTAAAGGAGTTACCTAGGCATGCAAGCCAAAGGTTGCTCTCCTTTGTGAGTTTCAAAAACGTGCCAGCCACCATTCATAATGGGCCTTGCTCATTCATCAAGCTTAGTGTAGCCCAATTAACATATAACTCATTTAAGGTCCAAGAATTCGTATTAAGCTTGCAGCCCTTTTTCACCATGATAGAAGCCGATTTTGGTCAAGAGGCCTGAGATATGATTTGTAGATAATTCCCTAAGCTTTCCAACACACCAAAGAATGCATCAATCGGAGATTCGTAGCTCAAGATCTGACCAAATCAAGCATACGGGTTCACCACAATGAAAATAAAATTTTCATCAAAAATATTAATTTGGCCTCAAATTGGACATCATCCTTGGTTTTCATCATTCCCTCCCTCTTGAAAAGAATTCGACCTCGAATTTATTGCCTTAAGGAGTCTTCTTTATCCTCCGGGTTCAAACACAACCATTTTGAATCCATGCGGCACCTCTCTTGGAATTGTTTCTTCAACTTCCTTCAAAATAGAGTCATCACCTCTAGGCAAAGAGTTTGCATTAGTAGTCAAACAAGCATCTTTACATAGAAATATATATATAGACTGCCTTGCCAACATTCCTCCCTTCACCTTATTTTCTTTTATAGGAAGACTCTCAATTCTTCTTTCAACCTTTGCCTCAATTTTTTTCTTTTTATTTTCCCCTTCAAAAATGCAGTCTCCACCTTTTTCTCAACATCTTTTTCATTCTGTTTGTTTTCCTCCATTCCCTTTTCTTCTACCTTTTTCTCATGGCTTTCTTTTTTATTACTTCTCCTTCTTTGCTTTCCTCATTCACCGAACACTCTTCTTTTATTGTTTTCTCAATCATTCTTTTTTTCTCACTCTCTCCTTTCAAGTACATTTGATCTTCATACACTTGTTTTGGTGACAATGATCCAAGAGTAATTTTACGATTATTAAATACAAATGAGTACCTATTGTTGTAGACATCATATTTCGCTTGTCGTTCAATCCTCCATGGACGCCCAAGTAACAAGTGCTTCGTTTCCATGGGCACCACATCACATAAAACGTCATCTTCATATCTCCCAATCCGGAATGGCACTTGTACTTGTCTGTTCACCATCACATCACCGAAATCACTAAACTCCGGGATGCTCCAAATGACATACGGTTGTGGATGCTCTAGAAGAGGAAGTCCCAACTTTTTCACCATGGTGGTACTAGCTAGGTTGATGTAACCCTTTCTATCAATGACCAAGCTACATATCTTGTCCTTCACATAGCATCTAGAATAGAAAAGATCCTCCATTTTCTTGGCATCATTTTTCTTCATTAGTGACTCCATGAAGAACCCACCAAGAAAAATTCAAACTTCCGAAAAAAAAAAAGAAAAAGTTGAAAAAAAGAAAAATCATAAGTCACTCTAGGAAGGATGGCTCTAGATACCAAATGATATGATCCTAACAAGGAACATATATATTTTCGGATCTATCCTTGAGTGACCAAGCAAAATTATAGAAGAAGATGAAATACAAAATTGGATAAGATGAGAAATGGGAGGTAGGCGCCACAAATCCAAGGGGATTTGATAAGCCAATGTGAGGTTCGCCACAAGAATCTTGGATTCTTGATAAGAACAAGGGTTGGCTCAATGAAGAACCCAAGAGAGAAAACACTCTCACAATTGGAATCAATCCAAAATGAACTCAAAGTTATCATTCATCATGTAATAGGTGTGTACATATAGCATAGGGAAATAAAAACCAAAGGTCACATCATAAGATGACATAAACTCCTAGACATAACTCTCCACTAAGTGGTTATTAAAAGAACATAACTATCCTACTTAAGAAAATAATAAAAGTGGTTCCATAACTTCTAAAGGAGTTACCTAGGCATGCAAGCCAAAGGTTGCTCTCCTTTGTGAGTTTCAAAAACGTGCCAGCCACCATTCATAATGGGCCTTGCTCATTCATCAAGCTTAGTGTAGCCCAATTAACATATAACTCATTTAAGGTCCAAGAATTCGTATTAAGCTTGCAGCCCTTTTTCACCATGATAGAAGCCGATTTTGGTCAAGAGGCCTGAGATATGATTTGTAGATAATTCCCTAAGCTTTCCAACACACCAAAGAATGCATCAATCGGAGATTCGTAGCTCAAGATCTGACCAAATCAAGCATACGGGTTCACCACAATGAAAATAAAATTTTCATCAAAAATATTAATTTGGCCTCAAATTGGACATCATCCTTGGTTTTCATCATTCCCTCCCTCTTGAAAAGAATTCGACCTCGAATTTATTGCCTTAAGGAGTCTTCTTTATCCTCCGGGTTCAAACACAACCATTTTGAATCCATGCGGCACCTCTCTTGGAATTGTTTCTTCAACTTCCTTCAAAATAGAGTCATCACCTCTAGGCAAAGAGTTTGCATTAGTAGTCAAACAAGCATCTTTACATAGAAATATATATATAGACTGCCTTGCCAACATTCCTCCCTTCACCTTATTTTCTTTTATAGGAAGACTCTCAATTCTTCTTTCAACCTTTGCCTCAATTTTTTTCTTTTTATTTTCCCCTTCAAAAATGCAGTCTCCACCTTTTTCTCAACATCTTTTTCATTCTGTTTGTTTTCCTCCATTCCCTTTTCTTCTACCTTTTTCTCATGGCTTTCTTTTTTATTACTTCTCCTTCTTTGCTTTCCTCATTCACCGAACACTCTTCTTTTATTGTTTTCTCAATCATTCTTTTTTCTCACTCTCTCCTTTCAAGTACATTTGATCTTCATACACTTGTTTTGGTGACAATGATCCAAGAGTAATTTTACGATTATTAAATACAAATGAGTACCTATTGTTGTAGACATCATATTTCGCTTGTCGTTCAATCCTCCATGGACGCCCAAGTAACAAGTGCTTCGTTTCCATGGGCACCACATCACATAAAACGTCATCTTCATATCTCCCAATCCGGAATGGCACTTGTACTTGTCTGTTCACCATCACATCACCGAAATCACTAAACTCCGGGATGCTCCAAATGACATACGGTTGTGGATGCTCTAGAAGAGGAAGTCCCAACTTTTTCACCATGGTGGTACTAGCTAGGTTGATGTAACCCTTTCTATCAATGACCAAGCTACATATCTTGTCCTTCACATAGCATCTAGAATAGAAAAGATCCTCCATTTTCTTGGCATCATTTTTCTTCATTAGTGACTCCATGAAGAACCCACCAAGAAAAATTCAAACTTCCGAAAAAAAAAAAAGAAAAAGTTGAAAAAAAGAAAAATCATAAGTCACTCTAGGAAGGATGGCTCTAGATACCAAATGATATGATCCTAACAAGGAACATATATATTTTCGGATCTATCCTTGAGTGACCAAGCAAAATTATAGAAGAAGATGAAATACAAAATTGGATAAGATGAGAAATGGGAGGTAGGCGCCACAAATCCAAGGGGATTTGATAAGCCAATGTGAGGTTCGCCACAAGAATCTTGGATTCTTGATAAGAACAAGGGTTGGCTCAATGAAGAACCCAAGAGAGAAAACACTCTCACAATTGGAATCAATCCAAAATGAACTCAAAGTTATCATTCATCATGTAATAGGTGTGTACATATAGCATAGGGAAATAAAAACCAAAGGTCACATCATAAGATGACATAAACTCCTAGACATAACTCTCCACTAAGTGGTTATTAAAAGAACATAACTATCCTACTTAAGAAAATAATAAAAGTGGTTCCATAACTTCTAAAGGAGTTACCTAGGCATGCAAGCCAAAGGTTGCTCTCCTTTGTGAGTTTCAAAAACGTGCCAGCCACCATTCATAATGGGCCTTGCTCATTCATCAAGCTTAGTGTAGCCCAATTAACATATAACTCATTTAAGGTCCAAGAATTCGTATTAAGCTTGCAGCCCTTTTTCACCATGATAGAAGCCGATTTTGGTCAAGAGGCCTGAGATATGATTTGTAGATAATTCCCTAAGCTTTCCAACACACCAAAGAATGCATCAATCGGAGATTCGTAGCTCAAGATCTGACCAAATCAAGCATACGGGTTCACCACAATGAAAATAAAATTTTCATCAAAAATATTAATTTGGCCTCAAATTGGACATCATCCTTGGTTTTCATCATTCCCTCCCTCTTGAAAAGAATTCGACCTCGAATTTATTGCCTTAAGGAGTCTTCTTTATCCTCCGGGTTCAAACACAACCATTTTGAATCCATGCGGCACCTCTCTTGGAATTGTTTCTTCAACTTCCTTCAAAATAGAGTCATCACCTCTAGGCAAAGAGTTTGCATTAGTAGTCAAACAAGCATCTTTACATAGAAAGATATATATAGACTGCCTTGCCAACATTCCTCCCTTCACCTTATTTTCTTTTATAGGAAGACTCTCAATTCTTCTTTCAACCTTTGCCTCAATTTTTTTCTTTTTATTTTCCCCTTCAAAAAATGCAGTCTCCACCTTTTTCTCAACATCTTTTTCATTCTGTTTGTTTTCCTCCATTCCCTTTTCTTCTACCTTTTTCTCATGGCTTTCTTTTTTTATTACTTCTCCTTCTTTGCTTTCCTCATTCACCGAACACTCTTCTTTTATTGTTTTCTCAATCATTCTTTTTTTCTCACTCTCTCCTTTCAAGTACATTTGATCTTCATACACTTGTTTTGGTGACAATGATCCAAGAGTAATTTTACGATTATTAAATACAAATGAGTACCTATTGTTGTAGACATCATATTTCGCTTGTCGTTCAATCCTCCATGGACGCCCAAGTAACAAGTGCTTCGTTTCCATGGGCACCACATCACATAAAACGTCATCTTCATATCTCCCAATCCGGAATGGCACTTGTACTTGTCTGTTCACCATCACATCACCGAAATCACTAAACTCCGGGATGCTCCAAATGACATACGGTTGTGGATGCTCTAGAAGAGGAAGTCCCAACTTTTTCACCATGGTGGTACTAGCTAGGTTGATGTAACCCTTTCTATCAATGACCAAGCTACATATCTTGTCCTTCACATAGCATCTAGAATAGAAAAGATCCTCCATTTTCTTGGCATCATTTTTCTTCATTAGTGACTCCATGAAGAACCCACCAAGAAAAATTCAAACTTCCGAAAAAAAAAAGAAAAAGTTGAAAAAAAGAAAAATCATAAGTCACTCTAGGAAGGATGGCTCTAGATACCAAATGATATGATCCTAACAAGGAACATATATATTTTCGGATCTATCCTTGAGTGACCAAGCAAAATTATAGAAGAAGATGAAATACAAAATTGGATAAGATGAGAAATGGGAGGTAGGCGCCACAAATCCAAGGGGATTTGATAAGCCAATGTGAGGTTCGCCACAAGAATCTTGGATTCTTGATAAGAACAAGGGTTGGCTCAATGAAGAACCCAAGAGAGAAAACACTCTCACAATTGGAATCAATCCAAAATGAACTCAAAGTTATCATTCATCATGTAATAGGTGTGTACATATAGCATAGGGAAATAAAAACCAAAGGTCACATCATAAGATGACATAAACTCCTAGACATAACTCTCCACTAAGTGGTTATTAAAAGAACATAACTATCCTACTTAAGAAAATAATAAAAGTGGTTCCATAACTTCTAAAGGAGTTACCTAGGCATGCAAGCCAAAGGTTGCTCTCCTTTGTGAGTTTCAAAAACGTGCCAGCCACCATTCATAATGGGCCTTGCTCATTCATCAAGCTTAGTGTAGCCCAATTAACATATAACTCATTTAAGGTCCAAGAATTCGTATTAAGCTTGCAGCCCTTTTTCACCATGATAGAAGCCGATTTTGGTCAAGAGGCCTGAGATATGATTTGTAGATAATTCCCTAAGCTTTCCAACACACCAAAGAATGCATCAATCGGAGATTCGTAGCTCAAGATCTGACCAAATCAAGCATACGGGTTCACCACAATGAAAATAAAATTTTCATCAAAAATATTAATTTGGCCTCAAATTGGACATCATCCTTGGTTTTCATCATTCCCTCCCTCTTGAAAAGAATTCGACCTCGAATTTATTGCCTTAAGGAGTCTTCTTTATCCTCCGGGTTCAAACACAACCATTTTGAATCCATGCGGCACCTCTCTTGGAATTGTTTCTTCAACTTCCTTCAAAATAGAGTCATCACCTCTAGGCAAAGAGTTTGCATTAGTAGTCAAACAAGCATCTTTACATAGAAATATATATATAGACTGCCTTGCCAACATTCCTCCCTTCACCTTATTTTCTTTTATAGGAAGACTCTCAATTCTTCTTTCAACCTTTGCCTCAATTTTTTTCTTTTTATTTTCCCCTTCAAAAATGCAGTCTCCACCTTTTTCTCAACATCTTTTTCATTCTGTTTGTTTTCCTCCATTCCCTTTTCTTCTACCTTTTTCTCATGGCTTTCTTTTTTATTACTTCTCCTTCTTTGCTTTCCTCATTCACCGAACACTCTTCTTTTATTGTTTTCTCAATCATTCTTTTTTCTCACTCTCTCCTTTCAAGTACATTTGATCTTCATACACTTGTTTTGGTGACAATGATCCAAGAGTAATTTTACGATTATTAAATACAAATGAGTACCTATTGTTGTAGACATCATATTTCGCTTGTCGTTCAATCCTCCATGGACGCCCAAGTAACAAGTGCTTCGTTTCCATGGGCACCACATCACATAAAAGCGTCATCTTCATATCTCCCAATCCGGAATGGCACTTGTACTTGTTTCTTTTCACCATCACATCACCGAAATCACTAAACTCCGGGATGCTCCAAATGACATACGGTTGTGGATGCTCTAGAAGAGGAAGTCCCAACTTTTTCACCATGGTGGTACTAGCTAGGTTGATGTAACCCTTTCTATCAATGACCAAGCTACATATCTTGTCCTTCACATAGCATCTAGAATAGAAAAGATCCTCCATTTTCTTGGCATCATTTTTCTTCATTAGTGACTCCATGAAGAACCCACCAAGAAAAATTCAAACTTCCGAAAAAAAAAAGAAAAAGTTGAAAAAAAGAAAAATCATAAGTCACTCTAGGAAGGATGGCTCTAGATACCAAATGATATGATCCTAACAAGGAACATATATATTTTCGGATCTATCCTTGAGTGACCAAGCAAAATTATAGAAGAAGATGAAATACAAAATTGGATAAGATGAGAAATGGGAGGTAGGCGCCACAAATCCAAGGGGATTTGATAAGCCAATGTGAGGTTCGCCACAAGAATCTTGGATTCTTGATAAGAACAAGGGTTGGCTCAATGAAGAACCCAAGAGAGAAAACACTCTCACAATTGGAATCAATCCAAAATGAACTCAAAGTTATCATTCATCATGTAATAGGTGTGTACATATAGCATAGGGAAATAAAAACCAAAGGTCACATCATAAGATGACATAAACTCCTAGACATAACTCTCCACTAAGTGGTTATTAAAAGAACATAACTATCCTACTTAAGAAAATAATAAAAGTGGTTCCATAACTTCTAAAGGAGTTACCTAGGCATGCAAGCCAAAGGTTGCTCTCCTTTGTGAGTTTCAAAAACGTGCCAGCCACCATTCATAATGGGCCTTGCTCATTCATCAAGCTTAGTGTAGCCCAATTAACATATAACTCATTTAAGGTCCAAGAATTCGTATTAAGCTTGCAGCCCTTTTTCACCATGATAGAAGCCGATTTTGGTCAAGAGGCCTGAGATATGATTTGTAGATAATTCCCTAAGCTTTCCAACACACCAAAGAATGCATCAATCGGAGATTCGTAGCTCAAGATCTGACCAAATCAAGCATACGGGTTCACCACAATGAAAATAAAATTTTCATCAAAAATATTAATTTGGCCTCAAATTGGACATCATCCTTGGTTTTCATCATTCCCTCCCTCTTGAAAAGAATTCGACCTCGAATTTATTGCCTTAAGGAGTCTTCTTTATCCTCCGGGTTCAAACACAACCATTTTGAATCCATGCGGCACCTCTCTTGGAATTGTTTCTTCAACTTCCTTCAAAATAGAGTCATCACCTCTAGGCAAAGAGTTTGCATTAGTAGTCAAACAAGCATCTTTACATAGAAATATATATATAGACTGCCTTGCCAACATTCCTCCCTTCACCTTATTTTCTTTTATAGGAAGACTCTCAATTCTTCTTTCAACCTTTGCCTCAATTTTTTTTTTTTTATTTTCCCCTTCAAAAATGCAGTCTCCACCTTTTTCTCAACATCTTTTTCATTCTGTTTGTTTTCCTCCATTCCCTTTTCTTCTACCTTTTTCTCATGGCTTTCTTTTTTATTACTTCTCCTTCTTTGCTTTCCTCATTCACCGAACACTCTTCTTTTATTGTTTTCTCAATCATTCTTTTTTTCTCACTCTCTCCTTTCAAGTACATTTGATCTTCATACACTTGTTTTGGTGACAATGATCCAAGAGTAATTTTACGATTATTAAATACAAATGAGTACCTATTGTTGTAGACATCATATTTCGCTTGTCGTTCAATCCTCCATGGACGCCCAAGTAACAAGTGCTTCGTTTCCATGGGCACCACATCACATAAAACGTCATCTTCATATCTCCCAATCCGAATGGCACTTGTACTTGTTCTGTTCACCATCACATCACCGAAATCACTAAACTCCGGGATGCTCCAAATGACATACGGTTGTGGATGCTCTAGAAGAGGAAGTCCCAACTTTTTCACCATGGTGGTACTAGCTAGGTTGATGTAACCCTTTCTATCAATGACCAAGCTACATATCTTGTCCTTCACATAGCATCTAGAATAGAAAAGATCCTCCATTTTCTTGGCATCATTTTTCTTCATTAGTGACTCCATGAAGAACCCACCAAGAAAAATTCAAACTTAAAAAAAAAAAGAAAAAGTTGAAAAAAGAAAAATCATAAGTCACTCTAGGAAGGATGGCTCTAGATACCAAATGATATGATCCTAACAAGGAACATATATATTTTCGGATCTATCCTTGAGTGACCAAGCAAAATTATAGAAGAAGATGAAATACAAAATTGGATAAGATGAGAAATGGGAGGTAGGCGCCACAAATCCAAGGGGATTTGATAAGCCAATGTGAGGTTCGCCACAAGAATCTTGGATTCTTGATAAGAACAAGGGTTGGCTCAATGAAGAACCCAAGAGAGAAAACACTCTCACAATTGGAATCAATCCAAAATGAACTCAAAGTTATCATTCATCATGTAATAGGTGTGTACATATAGCATAGGGAAATAAAAACCAAAGTTCATCATAAGATGACATAAACTCCTAGACATAACTCTCCACTAAGTGGTTATTAAAAGAACATAACTATCCTACTTAAGAAAATAATAAAAGTGGTTCCATAACTTCTAAAGGAGTTACCTAGGCATGCAAGCCAAAGGTTGCTCTCCTTTGTGAGTTTCAAAAACGTGCCAGCCACCATTCATAATGGGCCTTGCTCATTCATCAAGCTTAGTGTAGCCCAATTAACATATAACTCATTTAAGGTCCAAGAATTCGTATTAAGCTTGCAGCCCTTTTTCACCATGATAGAAGCCGATTTTGGTCAAGAGGCCTGAGATATGATTTGTAGATAATTCCCTAAGCTTTCCAACACACCAAAGAATGCATCAATCGGAGATTCGTAGCTCAAGATCTGACCAAATCAAGCATACGGGTTCACCACAATGAAAATAAAATTTTCATCAAAAATATTAATTTGGCCTCAAATTGGACATCATCCTTGGTTTTCATCATTCCCTCCCTCTTGAAAAGAATTCGACCTCGAATTTATTGCCTTAAGGAGTCTTCTTTATCCTCCGGGTTCAAACACAACCATTTTGAATCCATGCGGCACCTCTCTTGGAATTGTTTCTTCAACTTCCTTCAAAATAGAGTCATCACCTCTAGGCAAAGAGTTTGCATTAGTAGTCAAACAAGCATCTTTACATAGAAATATATATATAGACTGCCTTGCCAACATTCCTCCCTTCACCTTATTTTCTTTTATAGGAAGACTCTCAATTCTTCTTTCAACCTTTGCCTCAATTTTTTTCTTTTTATTTTCCCCTTCAAAAAATGCAGTCTCCACCTTTTTCTCAACATCTTTTTCATTCTGTTTGTTTTCCTCCATTCCCTTTTCTTCTACCTTTTTCTCATGGCTTTCTTTTTTTATTACTTCTCCTTCTTTGCTTTCCTCATTCACCGAACACTCTTCTTTTATTGTTTTCTCAATCATTCTTTTTTTCTCACTCTCTCCTTTCAAGTACATTTGATCTTCATACACTTGTTTTGGTGACAATGATCCAAGAGTAATTTTACGATTATTAAATACAAATGAGTACCTATTGTTGTAGACATCATATTTCGCTTGTCGTTCAATCCTCCATGGACGCCCAAGTAACAAGTGCTTCGTTTCCATGGGCACCACATCACATAAAACGTCATCTTCATATCTCCCAATCCGGAATGGCACTTGTACTTGTCTGTTCACCATCACATCACCGAAATCACTAAACTCCGGGATGCTCCAAATGACATACGGTTGTGGATGCTCTAGAAGAGGAAGTCCCAACTTTTTCACCATGGTGGTACTAGCTAGGTTGATGTAACCCTTTCTATCAATGACCAAGCTACATATCTTGTCCTTCACATAGCATCTAGAATAGAAAAGATCCTCCATTTTCTTGGCATCATTTTTCTTCATTAGTGACTCCATGAAGAACCCACCAAGAAAAATTCAAACTTCCAAAAAAAAAGAAAAAGTTGAAAAAAGAAAAATCATAAGTCACTCTAGGAAGGATGGCTCTAGATACCAAATGATATGATCCTAACAAGGAACATATATATTTTCGGATCTATCCTTGAGTGACCAAGCAAAATTATAGAAGAAGATGAAATACAAAATTGGATAAGATGAGAAATGGGAGGTAGGCGCCACAAATCCAAGGGGATTTGATAAGCCAATGTGAGGTTCGCCACAAGAATCTTGGATTCTTGATAAGAACAAGGGTTGGCTCAATGAAGAACCCAAGAGAGAAAACACTCTCACAATTGGAATCAATCCAAAATGAACTCAAAGTTATCATTCATCATGTAATAGGTGTGTACATATAGCATAGGGAAATAAAAACCAAAGGTCACATCATAAGATGACATAAACTCCTAGACATAACTCTCCACTAAGTGGTTATTAAAAGAACATAACTATCCTACTTAAGAAAATAATAAAAGTGGTTCCATAACTTCTAAAGGAGTTACCTAGGCATGCAAGCCAAAGGTTGCTCTCCTTTGTGAGTTTCAAAAACGTGCCAGCCACCATTCATAATGGGCCTTGCTCATTCATCAAGCTTAGTGTAGCCCAATTAACATATAACTCATTTAAGGTCCAAGAATTCGTATTAAGCTTGCAGCCCTTTTTCACCATGATAGAAGCCGAATTTGGTCAAGAGGCCTGAGATATGATTTGTAGATAATTCCCTAAGCTTTCCAACACACCAAAGAATGCATCAATCGGAGATTCGTAGCTCAAGATCTGACCAAATCAAGCATACGGGTTCACCACAATGAAAATAAAATTTTCATCAAAAATATTAATTTGGCCTCAAATTGGACATCATCCTTGGTTTTCATCATTCCCTCCCTCTTGAAAAGAATTCGACCTCGAATTTATTGCCTTAAGGAGTCTTCTTTATCCTCCGGGTTCAAACACAACCATTTTGAATCCATGCGGCACCTCTCTTGGAATTGTTTCTTCAACTTCCTTCAAAATAGAGTCATCACCTCTAGGCAAAGAGTTTGCATTAGTAGTCAAACAAGCATCTTTACATAGAAATATATATATAGACTGCCTTGCCAACATTCCTCCCTTCACCTTATTTTCTTTTATAGGAAGACTCTCAATTCTTCTTTCAACCTTTGCCTCAATTTTTTTCTTTTTATTTTCCCCTTCAAAAATGCAGTCTCCACCTTTTTCTCAACATCTTTTTCATTCTGTTTGTTTTCCTCCATTCCCTTTTCTTCTACCTTTTTCTCATGGCTTTCTTTTTTATTACTTCTCCTTCTTTGCTTTCCTCATTCACCGAACACTCTTCTTTTATTGTTTTCTCAATCATTCTTTTTTTCTCACTCTCTCCTTTCAAGTACATTTGATCTTCATACACTTGTTTTGGTGACAATGATCCAAGAGTAATTTTACGATTATTAAATACAAATGAGTACCTATTGTTGTAGACATCATATTTCGCTTGTCGTTCAATCCTCCATGGACGCCCAAGTAACAAGTGCTTCGTTTCCATGGGCACCACATCACATAAAACGTCATCTTCATATCTCCCAATCCGAATGGCACTTGTACTTGTTCTGCTTCACCATCACATCACCGAAATCACTAAACTCCGGATGCTCCAAATGACATACGGTTGTGGATGCTCTAGAAGAGGAAGTCCCAACTTTTTCACCATGGTGGTACTAGCTAGGTTGATGTAACCCTTTCTATCAATGACCAAGCTACATATCTTGTCCTTCACATAGCATCTAGAATAGAAAAGATCCTCCATTTTCTTGGCATCATTTTTCTTCATTAGTGACTCCATGAAGAACCCACCAAGAAAAATTCAAACTTCCGAAAAAAAAAAAGAAAAAGTTGAAAAAAAGAAAAATCATAAGTCACTCTAGGAAGGATGGCTCTAGATACCAAATGATATGATCCTAACAAGGAACATATATATTTTCGGATCTATCCTTGAGTGACCAAGCAAAATTATAGAAGAAGATGAAATACAAAATTGGATAAGATGAGAAATGGGAGGTAGGCGCCACAAATCCAAGGGGATTTGATAAGCCAATGTGAGGTTCGCCACAAGAATCTTGGATTCTTGATAAGAACAAGGGTTGGCTCAATGAAGAACCCAAGAGAGAAAACACTCTCACAATTGGAATCAATCCAAAATGAACTCAAAGTTATCATTCATCATGTAATAGGTGTGTACATATAGCATAGGGAAATAAAAACCAAAGGTCACATCATAAGATGACATAAACTCCTAGACATAACTCTCCACTAAGTGGTTATTAAAAGAACATAACTATCCTACTTAAGAAAATAATAAAAGTGGTTCCATAACTTCTAAAGGAGTTACCTAGGCATGCAAGCCAAAGGTTGCTCTCCTTTGTGAGTTTCAAAAACGTGCCAGCCACCATTCATAATGGGCCTTGCTCATTCATCAAGCTTAGTGTAGCCCAATTAACATATAACTCATTTAAGGTCCAAGAATTCGTATTAAGCTTGCAGCCCTTTTTCACCATGATAGAAGCCGATTTTGGTCAAGAGGCCTGAGATATGATTTGTAGATAATTCCCTAAGCTTTCCAACACACCAAAGAATGCATCAATCGGAGATTCGTAGCTCAAGATCTGACCAAATCAAGCATACGGGTTCACCACAATGAAAATAAAATTTTCATCAAAAATATTAATTTGGCCTCAAATTGGACATCATCCTTGGTTTTCATCATTCCTCCCTCTTGAAAAGAATTCGACCTCGAATTTATTGCCTTAAGGAGTCTTCTTTATCCTCCGGGTTCAAACACAACCATTTTGAATCCATGCGGCACCTCTCTTGGAATTGTTTCTTCAACTTCCTTCAAAATAGAGTCATCACCTCTAGGCAAAGAGTTTGCATTAGTAGTCAAACAAGCATCTTTACATAGAAATATATATATAGACTGCCTTGCCAACATTCCTCCCTTCACCTTATTTTCTTTTATAGGAAGACTCTCAATTCTTCTTTCAACCTTTGCCTCAATTTTTTTCTTTTTATTTTCCCCTTCAAAAATGCAGTCTCCACCTTTTTCTCAACATCTTTTTCATTCTGTTTGTTTTCCTCCATTCCCTTTTCTTCTACCTTTTTCTCATGGCTTTCTTTTTTATTACTTCTCCTTCTTTGCTTTCCTCATTCACCGAACACTCTTCTTTTATTGTTTTCTCAATCATTCTTTTTTTCTCACTCTCTCCTTTCAAGTACATTTGATCTTCATACACTTGTTTTGGTGACAATGATCCAAGAGTAATTTTACGATTATTAAATACAAATGAGTACCTATTGTTGTAGACATCATATTTCGCTTGTCGTTCAATCCTCCATGGACGCCCAAGTAACAAGTGCTTCGCTTCCATGGGCACCACATCACATAAAACGTCATCTTCATATCTCCCAATCCGGAATGGCACTTGTACTTGTTCTGCTCACCATCACATCACCGAAATCACTAAACTCCGGGATGCTCCAAATGACATACGGTTGTGGATGCTCTAGAAGAGGAAGTCCCAACTTTTTCACCATGGTGGTACTAGCTAGGTTGATGTAACCCTTTCTATCAATGACCAAGCTACATATCTTGTCCTTCACATAGCATCTAGAATAGAAAAGATCCTCCATTTTCTTGGCATCATTTTTCTTCATTAGTGACTCCATGAAGAACCCACCAAGAAAAATTCAAACTTCCGAAAAAAAAAGAAAAAGTTGAAAAAAGAAAAATCATAAGTCACTCTAGGAAGGATGGCTCTAGATACCAAATGATATGATCCTAACAAGGAACATATATATTTTCGGATCTATCCTTGAGTGACCAAGCAAAATTATAGAAGAAGATGAAATACAAAATTGGATAAGATGAGAAATGGGAGGTAGGCGCCACAAATCCAAGGGGATTTGATAAGCCAATGTGAGGTTCGCCACAAGAATCTTGGATTCTTGATAAGAACAAGGGTTGGCTCAATGAAGAACCCAAGAGAGAAAACACTCTCACAATTGGAATCAATCCAAAATGAACTCAAAGTTATCATTCATCATGTAATAGGTGTGTACATATAGCATAGGGAAATAAAAACCAAAGGTCATCATAAGATGACATAAACTCCTAGACATAACTCTCCACTAAGTGGTTATTAAAAGAACATAACTATCCTACTTAAGAAAATAATAAAAGTGGTTCCATAACTTCTAAAGGAGTTACCTAGGCATGCAAGCCAAAGGTTGCTCTCCTTTGTGAGTTTCAAAAACGTGCCAGCCACCATTCATAATGGGCCTTGCTCATTCATCAAGCTTAGTGTAGCCCAATTAACATATAACTCATTTAAGGTCCAAGAATTCGTATTAAGCTTGCAGCCCTTTTTCACCATGATAGAAGCCGATTTTGGTCAAGAGGCCTGAGATATGATTTGTAGATAATTCCCTAAGCTTTCCAACACACCAAAGAATGCATCAATCGGAGATTCGTAGCTCAAGATCTGACCAAATCAAGCATACGGGTTCACCACAATGAAAATAAAATTTTCATCAAAAATATTAATTTGGCCTCAAATTGGACATCATCCTTGGTTTTCATCATTCCCTCCCTCTTGAAAAGAATTCGACCTCGAATTTATTGCCTTAAGGAGTCTTCTTTATCCTCCGGGTTCAAACACAACCATTTTGAATCCATGCGGCACCTCTCTTGGAATTGTTTCTTCAACTTCCTTCAAAATAGAGTCATCACCTCTAGGCAAAGAGTTTGCATTAGTAGTCGAATAAGCATCTTTACATAGAAATATATATATAGACTGCCTTGCCAACATTCCTCCCTTCACCTTATTTTCTTTTATAGGAAGACTCTCAATTCTTCTTTCAACCTTTGCCTCAATTTTTTTTCTTTTTATTTTCCCCTTCAAAAAATGCAGTCTCCACCTTTTTCTCAACATCTTTTTCATTCTGTTTGTTTTCCTCCATTCCCTTTTCTTCTACCTTTTTCTCATGGCTTTCTTTTTTTATTACTTCTCCTTCTTTGCTTTCCTCATTCACCGAACACTCTTCTTTTATTGTTTTCTCAATCATTCTTTTTTTCTCACTCTCTCCTTTCAAGTACATTTGATCTTCATACACTTGTTTTGGTGACAATGATCCAAGAGTAATTTTACGATTATTAAATACAAATGAGTACCTATTGTTGTAGACATCATATTTCGATTGTCGTACAATCCTCCATGGAAGCACAAGTAACAAGTCCTTCGTTTACATGGGCACCACAAAAAATAAAACGTCATAATCATATCTCAAAATCCGGAATGGCACTTGCACTTGTTCTGCTCACCATCACATCACCGAAATCACTAAACTCCGGGATGCTCCAAATGACATACGGTTGTGGATGCTCTAGAAGAGGAAGTCCCAAATTTTTCACCATGGTGGTACTAGCTAGGTTGATGTAACCCTTTCTATCAATGACCAAGCTACATATCTTGTCCTTCACATAGCATCTAGAATAGAAAAGATCCTCCATTTTCTTGGCATCATTTTTCTTCATTAGTGACTCCATGAAGAACCCACCAAGAAAAATTCAAACTTCCGAAAAAAAAAAAGAAAAAGTTGAAAAAAAGAAAAATCATAAGTCACTCTAGGAAGGATGGCTCTAGATACCAAATGATATGATCCTAACAAGGAACATATATATTTTCGGATCTATCCTTGAGTGACCAAGCAAAATTATAGAAGAAGATGAAATACAAAATTGGATAAGATGAGAAATGGGAGGTAGGCGCCACAAATCCAAGGGGATTTGATAAGCCAATGTGAGGTTCGCCACAAGAATCTTGGATTCTTGATAAGAACAAGGGTTGGCTCAATGAAGAACCCAAGAGAGAAAACACTCTCACAATTGGAATCAATCCAAAATGAACTCAAAGTTATCATTCATCATGCAATAGGTGTGTACATATAGCATAGGGAAATAAAAACCAAAGGTCATCATAAGATGACATAAACTCCTAGACATAACTCTCCACTAAGTGGTTATTAAAAGAACATAACTATCCTACTTAAGAAAATAATAAAAGTGGTTCCATAACTTCTAAAGGAGTTACCTAGGCATGCAAGCCAAAGGTTGCTCTCCTTTGTGAGTTTCAAAAACGTGCCAGCCACCATTCATAATGGGCCTTGCTCATTCATCAAGCTTAGTGTAGCCCAATTAACATATAACTCATTTAAGGTCCAAGAATTCGTATTAGGCTTGCAGCCCTTTTTCACCATGATAGAAGCCGATTTTGGTCAAGAGGCCTGAGATATGATTTGTAGATAATTCCCTAAGCTTTCCAACACACCAAAGAATGCATCAATCGGAGATTCGTAGCTCAAGATCTGACCAAATCAAGCATACGGGTTCACCACAATGAAAATAAAATTTTCATCAAAAATATT